>CM073779.1:9000179-9090179 GCA_037158775.1 Hetaerina titia
GAGAGAGAGAGAGGGGGGGGGGAGAGAGAGAGAGAGAGGGGGGGGGGAGAGAGAGAGAGAGAGGGGGGGGGGAGAGAGAGAGAGAGAGGGGGGGGGGAGAGAGAGAGAGAGAGAGAGGGGGAGAGAGAGAGAGAGAAGGGAGTGTTTTAATACTTGGTCTGAATGATTTTCATATTCGTCATGAGATACAAGTTGTATTAATGTTGATGTGAATACAAGTAATTTCTTGAAAATATCGAAAATTAGTCGGTGCACCTCGATATTTGAATGAGGGATCAAATATCTGCGATGCATTGTGTACTTGCTTTCCAATACTTAACACTTTTAATATCTCGGTGACAACTGCTTTTGTCATTGTAATCCCGTATAATATCTGAAGAAAAAGGTTTCTATTTATTCATTACTACTCATTTGACTAGTTTTGTCTTTACTTTAATTTTCTACTGCAGGTTTCGTATTCTATAAAAAAATTATTTCTTGCTCTGAAATGGGAAATAGTACGACGTGAGAGGGTTGTGTTGCGTTTAAAAAAAGAGTCTTTCGCAATAAGTTTCAATACTTGCGTTCAACTTTGTGTAACAACCACACGAGGAAGTATAGAGCAACGTCCGGTGATCCTCATGAGATTATAAATGGAAGCGTACAAAAAATTTAATGTAAACTCTAAATTTCATAACATATTTCAGTAATTTTAATGCATGTTTGATATTTAATTACGTAAAATATATGTATGTCATCCTTCATAATTTTTAATTATGCTATTAAAATTAAGTGCAAGTTTATATTTCTCCAAAATTCATAATTTTTAATTCACTTTCTTTATATGAAACCGTCATGCTCTGGAACATTAATTTTACGGTGCAACAAAGAATTTTATTTGGAACCATGAATCACAAAATTTCTTGGAGTCTTAATGACATATTTAAATGCTCCAGAAAAATTAAATTGTATGGCTTCCTAGTGAAGAATAAAATAGCTAGATATTTAATGTAATGTTATGTTAATCATTACAATATCAAGTTAACCTGACAAATGTACACCGTATTATTATTTATTATTAAAGGTAGGTTATTAGATGGACACAACTATCAAATAAACATTTTCAAACTCCAAACAAAACCCAATCCAGCAACCTAATCTACATCAGGTCCCTCTTCATCTCTGTGTACTTCTTTCCTCCAACATCCCTATCCTGTTCCTGCCCTTTCCTCGATTGCCCAACATTCTCCCCTCTATTAACTTCTTCAACATTCCACTACCGCTCAATTCGCCTTTTCTTCCATTTTTCCTGCCTCCATAGGATTTCTCTCAACAAACCCCTCTCCTCACCCACTATCGCCAGTATTTCTTCATTTGTTTTCCTTTCGGTCCATTTCACCTTCTCCATTCTTCTCCACACCCACATTTCAAAAGCCTCCAAACTACGTCTATCCTCCTGCTTCAGTGACCCCGTTTCCGCGCCGTACATAGCTACGCTCCATATCATAGTTTTTCCGAGTCATGTCTTAACATCCCTACTCAACGTTCCCGTCATCAACTCCCTCCTCCTTGAGAAAGCCTCCTTGCCTAGCGAAATTCTTCTCCTTACGTCCCTACCACTTTGACCGTATTGGTCCAAACCACTTCCGAGATATGTAAACTGCTCTACCTGCTCTATTTTTTCCCCGCCTATTTTAATATTTAGCCTAGCCTTTTTCATTCTGGAAAATCGCATAACCTTTGTTTTATTAATATTGATTCTCATCCCATATCTATCGCACTGAACCTCCAATTCACTCAGCAATGCTTGCAACCCCTTAGCTGCCTGAGAAACTAATGCTTGGTCATCAGCAAACCAATCGATTTTACGAATTCCCCTCCGACTTTCATTCCTACCTCCAGTTCTTCCCATGCCTCTTTAATCATTTCCTCCACATATACGTTGAACAGAACCGGTGAAAATGGGCAAACCTGCCTTACACCTCTTCCTAACACTGCCCATTCGGATTTTCCGTTCCCCACCTCGCACCTGAGCAGTCAGAGACATGTACAGGTTGCGGATCAGTCTCCTGTCCCTCCAATCTATTCATGTTTTCTGCAATACACGCATTAATTTTTCCCCAATTCACTCTATCAAAGCTTTTTTGAAATCTACAAAACAGGCAAAAACGTCCTAATTTTATTCTATATTCCTCTCAATTAGTGATCTCATTACTGCAATGGCATCACGTATACCTCTTCCTTTCCTAAACCCACACTGATCATCCCCTAAATAATCCTTTGCCTTGCTCTCAATCCTTTTGTTGATGATCCGGAGAATAACTTTAGCTGCGTGGGATATCAAACTTATTGTTCTGTAATCCTCACATGATGTAGCCTTTGCCTTTTTTGGAATAGGAACTAACACCGATCTCACAAATTCTTCCGGCTAGATTCCTTCCTCATTGATACTAGGAATAAGTCCATATAGGGCCTTCTAACCCACATTTTCCTAAACATTTCAGAGGTTATACAGGGATATTGTCCACCCCCCACGGCCTTATTTGCTTTCATCTCCATTAATGCCCTATTTATTTCATCGTCGAGTATGTCAGGACCTAAGCTATCTTCTTCTACGTCAAGCTCCTTTTCTATGTCAAACCTTGTCGGCCTAAGTTCTTTACCATACAGTGTTTTTATATATTCCTTCCATTTCTCTTGGATTTTTCCTGGTTCAATTATTATCTTACCCCACCTATCTTTAACTGTTAGCACAGATCTTGCCTTCTTAATTCCCGATAATAAATAAACCTTGCTGTATAGGGCACCAATTTCACCCTTCTTCTGTAAACTTTCCATATCCTCGCATTGAGTTTTCCTCCATTTTTCTTTTGCTTTATTTGTGGCCCTTCTCAATTCATTGTTTATCTCTTTTTAATTCAATTTGCCTAACTCTGTGTTTACATTGTTCCATCTTCTTCTCTCATCCATCGTTGCAACCATCCTCCTCCGTTACCCCATGGTTCCCTTATCCTTTTCCCGTTAACGGTTCCTAGAGTGTCTTTTGCTGCTTCCAATATCCCTTGCTTGATACATTGCCATTTTTCTTCGATTGTACTCAGTTCTTTACCGTCATCGATTATTTTCTCTACAGCCTGCTGATACTCCTTCCTTGTTAATCCATTTAATGCTTCTACGTTCCATTTGCTAACCAGCCGCCCTTGCCTTATCTTCTTGAAACGGACGTTACATTTCATAACAACTAAATTGTGGTCAGAGTCCGCATCCGCTCCTGGAAAACTGTGCGAATTTATCACACTGTTCCTAAACCTGTGCGTAAGCATAATATAATCTAACTGATACCTTTCTGAGTCACCTGACATTTTCCATGTATACCTACGCCTTTTATGATGTCTAAACCATGTGTTGGTGATGACTAATTCCTCGTGCCTAATCCATAGTCCCTCACCTCATCACCCTCTCCTCCTTCGCCTACCGTCGCATTCCAATCCCCCATCACTATCAAATGTTTCCCTGCAGGAACACTCGCGATGATATCCTCTAACCCATCGTACATCCTATCGACTTCTTCCTCCTTGTGGTTGCTCGGTGACATGTATACCTGAACAATGACCAAGTTCGTCGGCTCTGCTTTAATCTCTACGAGTAAAATTCTATCAGTTGCTTGCTCTATGTTGACTACAATTCTTCTTACCCCTTTATTTAAAGTACGGCAACCCCTCGTTGGCTCTCGTCCCCGCCGCTGTGTTCACTATAATTGTCACTCCAGTAATCCCCGCTATCCTGCCATCTCACCTCGCAGAGACCTAAAACATCTATATTACCTCTTTCCATCTCTCGCATAATATTTTCTAATTTTCCTGTCCTCAACTTTGTCCTGACGTTCTATGTTCTTATTCTAACTACTTTCGTCTTCTTCTGCGTCTTCTGTCCTGCTGCTTTTATTCCTTCCCTGCAAGGGTTTTGGTGGAATGATGACCGCGACTTCCTTGCCTCCCCGGCTTCTGGGGACGACACACGGCCGCTTGGGCCGAGTCCCGTAGTTGCCAGGACTCATATTCTCTATAGTGCCCATCATTACATTCTTGGGAATGATGATTGAGGTGGTTTCCCGTTGCCTTCCTCAATAGTATTTTTAACGTGGCATTATCACTTAATGGCCGCCCCACTGGGGTCAGACGCCTTTGCAGCCGCCTCACTGAGGAACAGACGCTGCATGGACTACCTTTCGTCTAGCTCCTATCCTTCGACCTATCTGGCGTGGGTGACCCTACCAGGAGCATTTATTATTACTCCCGCCAGCACAGCTCTTGGAGTCATCGGAACACGCAAGCCCTTCCACCACGACAAGGTTGTAGTCCATGGGAGGGACACACCGTATATTTTTATGAAAATTTGATTCTTGTATTTGTTTAATTATCTCAATTTCTCTAGATAAAAAATGGACTTTCGAGGGGTCGGAATTTTATTCCTAAAAATACATCTTAATGTTTCTTGGTCGGTTATTTTCCCCGGAGAATATATTTTATTTACTTTGCACGAAGCGCCTCATCGGAATGCACATAGAAGGGATGCGGGGGAAGCGATTCCCCTCTAATCGATCGTGTAAGGGGAAAAAAATAATGGTGCACTTTCTCTATAAACTCATGCAATCATTGAGTGTTTCAGAAAGGATTTCAGGAGGATTTTTTCTCACTCTTGTCCGACAATGAGAGCATTCAGGTAATGGAAATGAATCGTTCTGATGACATTCTTGTAATAATCTGAGGTGAATTGCTTGGCCAAGAAATGTTTGTAAAATATTTTATTTCCAGAGTTATTGTTTCGAACAAAAATTCGTTATTTATTAGTGAAGACTCTTTTCCGGCCTACGTATTTTAGTATAAACCTAATAAACAATTAGTCCAAAGTTAAGCAAGAAATCGTGTGCTACGCTTCAATTAGATCCGATGAAGATAATTAGAAATGAATGGCAACAATGCGCAATGCTCATCCTTTAGTGATGTGAGGCAAACCCTGCCTAATCTCATAATTTAAAATCGGAACAGTATTATTTCTTAATTTGACAGTTTTGCTTTTTAAATATGTCCGGTGGGCCTTTTACTCCTTTGATATGAGTAATTTGTTTTAGTATTGTACAATGTTCAGGCAAAAGAAAACAGTTTGAAAAGAAAATATTTTATTCTTCCACACATATTTATGATTCACGGTCTAGGTTTCGAGTAAAAAAGTCATCGTCAGGTCTGGTGATGATGACTTTGTAAGTGGAAATCTAGGTCGTGAATAATAATACTGCCTTCAGCTTGTCAAGGAATGATGCGTAATCTTTTGGTTATTTTGTTCATTTTTGAATATAAATGATGAATACCACGTGTATCCTAAAAAACTGTCGCCATCACACAATGACTGCTTGACGTTGACTTTGGTGATAATGGCGACTAATGGAATTCTCTTCGCTTTTGTCGGAGAAGGTTTGCCCTTTGCATCCCAATGCTTAGACTATGATTGTCTCAGAAGTGTCGTTGTGAATCCAAGAATTATCTACAATTATAAGTCGATGTAAAAATTCTGACTCGCTTTCCTTAAACCACTCCAGCAGGGCCATGAAAATGTTCATTTAGATGACTCCGTGGTCCAAAGGGAGCCAACGCAACACCCAACGCGTGGATAGTTTACCCATATCCATTTCTTCAGTTAATGGATGAAAAAATTGTTTTCAGATGTCCCAATAGCCATCCATGCCTGCTATTTTTTAACCTCCATTCGGCTGTTATTCGTTACCATTTGGTGTTCTTTTTCGATATCTGTAGTTGTCGCAGTGTTTGGCCAGCCCGAAAGCTCATCATCAGCCAAGCCGGTACGGTGTTCGTATTCAGCTGCTCAAAATTTCACAGTCGTAAATTATGCTGAATTGTCCCCGTACACAGAGTTCAACTTGTATCTTATTTGTGTAGGCGTATTGGCTTTCTAAAACAAATATTTAATGACAGCTCGGTACTCAATTTTTTTCCATTTTCAGAAAAACCCTCACGACGACTCAAATAACCGATTGTCAAGCAACAGTTGTGATGTCACGGAATGAAAAACTAAAAATCGGCGTACTGACTTATCAAAATCACGTTCTCATTTAAATGTATTTTTAAGGATTCTTGCTGGAGTACATCTATATATGTTTCCTTCACATTTTAAGAAGTTCTTTGTAATCGCTTTCAAAGTTGGGTGGGGTCAGAAGAAACTAACATTCTGGAAAGATGTGTCCAAAGTACCTTTTCAAAATTATTAACGGTTTCAAGATTAAACATTCGGCGGCACTTAAAACTTTTTGCACAGGCACAGTAAGTAGTCCGGGAAAAGTAACGTCTCGACTTAAAATAGTGTACTGCTACCTGACTCGCTCATACCTATTTACAGAAGGAAAAATATGCCATCGAAGGTGTAACAACTTGTTCATATTTTTGCAAAAATGATATTCCGAACTCATGTCTCATGTATTTGTATTAATTAATAATATTTAAGCCGTTTATATTGGCGACATACTTTTCCTTTTACTCCATCGAGGCAAATATTAAGTTTAAAAAATTACCTCTTCTAATGGCTACATGAGAGTATTCATAACTTGCGAGTAAGGAAAACTATGTTCAGAGTGCTAATGAATATAATGTCCTTTAGCCAGTTTATAGTAAAATCTTCATAAATAATTTCAGGAGAAGTTTGAACGTTGCTCCCATTTGGCTAAAATGCAATGTATCATCGTTTTCCTTCCTTAAAAAGTTAGCGATTTCCACATTTGGCAATCCTATTCTGTCATCCACGGCATAGTATGTTTTCAAATTTAATATGATTTGTAAAAATTTTCAAAGTTCTTCATTCCAATTACTGTTATTTGTGTAATGTAATAGTTTTAATGGAATCAAGAGTAGTATTTGGTACCTGACCGCCCAATTTGACGTCGCAAGAGAATATACCTTCTTATTTCATTCTCTGATGACAGCAAAAATTGGCTTAGGAAACTTAGGGTGAATTGAAGATTTGAAAATCAATATGTAATCAAATTAAATGACGTCTTCTCCTCGAAGAGATGAACTATTAATCGACTGGTTGAATGTAGACGCTGTATTTTTCAGTACTCTCAGAATGCAAAAGTGTAGTGATAGTTATGTTAAAAGGAGTTATTTACTTCTCAATACTTTACTTCTTCTTTTTTATGAGTCATGTCTTATGTTTAATAGTATAATATTAAAAACGCTCAAGTGAAGAAAGCTAATAAGATTTGAGTCATCTATGTTAAAAAGCACAAGAGAAACATTAATAAATGTTATATGTGCCCCACCTTTTTTGTGATTTGACAGAATATTTAACGAATTATATATTTCTGATACAATTGCTGAAATTGCATTATTTATCTGTTTGACTCATGTATGGAATAAGCTGATCAATTTTAATCCAGAAAATTCAATTTTTCAAAGCATTAGATTACTAACTGGAGGATTGTGAATTCAAATCCAAATTATATGTCTGGAAACTTCTCAAACGCAAGATTTTGGGTTTTTTTATTGGTAAGAAATAATTAATGAAACCACAGGCTAGGTAGAGAAATGTGCTTCCTCCTTAACTCTGAATGCACTCCTTGAGACTTTGTATCAAGTGAGGTCCAATATCCTGCCCTCAAAACTAAATAAGCCCTGAAGGCTGTGGTGCTTTTTTATGCCCGATTCCGATGTCGAGTGGAGGGATGACAAAATTTTCCTATTTGAAACGCATAACACAAATGAAGTGGGTGTTTGGGGAGCGGGTGCGGACAGGAGTGGGTGTGAGTGAAGGGTGGGTAGAGTTGGGGTGGCGTGTTGCTCGAGGAGGTGGCTTCAACGACCGTAGAAGAGTTAACATGTACCGCGGAAAAGATCCCGCAAGATGAGCCGGAGGCTCAAGTCGGAGTGCTCCGCTCACAAAAAAGAAGTAAGAAATTTCGTTCCTCCCCTTTTTCTTGCGAGGAAGCCAAGCGTGAAAACGTCAAGGCCACTCGGAAGACAGGTCCTGGGGATTGGACTGGCTCGCGGAGGTTCTCTGGGAGAAAGAGTGTGAGAGAGAAAGAGCATTATGAAAGCCGGCAGCCATTCAGCGTAGACTCCTGCCATATAAAGAGTGGGCGGGGGAGTGGGTGGTGGGAAATGGTGAGGGGCAACCAGGGGTTGGAGGGGAAGCTACCGATCTCACCTGCTCCTCTGGCAGTATCGAGCCCTCAAGATCTCTCCCTCTCCTCTCCGCGATTAAGGAATCCTTCCTTATCGAAGGCAGACATGGATGGATCTGGAATCTTTCTAGGAGAGAAGGGTAGATTAACCCTTTCATTGCCTAGGCACCATTTAAGTACTGTAAATAAATTTTTACAACAGTGATGCGGACCTTAACTGTTAATAAACTAACGCCTTACCTCCCCCACTGCCGGGTACGGTACACGGCCGCATGGGCCGAGTTCCTTAGTTGCCGGGACTGAATTTCTCTATTGTGTTCACCATTGTTCTTGGGAATAATAATTGAGATGGTTTCCCGTTGCCTTCCTCAATAGTGTTTTTAACGTGACCCCATCACTCAATGGCCGCCCCACTGGGGTAAAACGCCTTTGCAGCCGTCTCACTGAGGAACAGACGCTCCGTGGGCTACCATTCATCTGGCTCCTAACCTTCGACCTATCTGGCATGGGTGACCCTACCTGGAGCAATTATTATTGCTCCCGCCAGCACAGCTCTGGGGGTCATCGGAACGCACAATCCCCTTCCACAACGTTAACGTATTAGTCCAAATTAATTTTAATATAAATTTAAAAGGACAACGTCTGAATTGAGCGAAAAGCAAATGGAGAATTAAACTTCTCAATCATTTGACCCTAAATAAAGTTATTTCTTGAACGTCTGTTCAAAAAATCTTTCCATTCTTGAAAGTCGTAGAGAGAAACAAAGATTGCACTAAAAGGGTCATTGACTGTGTAAAACAATCCACGGTTAAAGAGCATTTTTATTAAGTTTTCCCAAAAACCTTCGCCCCGCTAGTTGATCAACACTCTTATTAAATATTTCAGTGGATGAATATGGTTAGTAGTAATCGCTCACCTATTTTATGGTAAGGGATAATTTGAGCTCAGCCACCGCTATTGCTGTTTTAACTTTGGAAGTTAAAGCTCTGTGGTCAATGTAAAACGGATTGTGCATGACCTGGTTGGATTACACCCCTGTCATTCACCCCAGCCTTGGCGTGTAGATAACCATGTAGGTTTATATGAATCTTCATCGCACGCTTAGAAGTCTCGAATAGTGAAAGGGCAAGTTAGCCGCGTCGGACCACTAAAAATACGTTTATCATAGGTTAGTGGTATTGCCAATTCTTAAAGTTCCGTTCCGCTAAAAAAGGTTATTGCTAAAGCTCTTACCAAATCCATTATCTTTGACTATTTTATGCCCCAACGGTTGAGAGGTGAAGTAATAAGCTTTCCCCCGCCCTCCGTGATCCATAGCCGGGAAAATGGAAGGAACTTGAGGCGCCGGAAAAAATACACGACTTTATCTGGGCACATTTAGCGTCTGCTCGAGAAGAAGAAATGGACGATAAGCCGCTTCGAAGGGGGACTGCTGATTGTCGATTATCTCAGAGGCTCTTTGGGAGTCGAAATAAAGATTCCTGCTGGTATATTTTCGAGCCGATTCATCTTTTGGGTATTATAGAAAGTACCCAACATAATTCGTTAAGAGCACCCGGAGTATTCTGATAGTGAAGCATGGCTGAGGAGGGATCGGAGAATTTCTAATGAACTCGGGTGACCTAAACATTCGCCCAGGTGTCTTCGGGCTGGGTAATCTCTGATGCTATTGGAGAAATAGGAGACGCCTTTTAAAGTTCGATCATAAATATAGCAGAGTTCCCCAATAATCTAGGGAATGAATTTAAAATCGATCGGCAATAATCCTCTTTGGCAATTACGAGTAGTAAGCTTCGTCTCACAATTACGGTTCAAGAGTTTCTTCCATCCGATCGCCTCATTTTTTTCATGGTATAGTAGAATAATCCACGAAGAATAATATACTAAAATTCATCCACGAAGAATAATATACTATATGGTATGTTCAATCATAATCCTCTGGAGCAACTTGTGAATGATCGTCTGTGTATGAAGATAGCCCTAATCTCGAAATTTGTTAAAACCGGTGTTTTTTAAGAATTTAAGAGAAAGCAAATTATTAGATACGATAGGTGAAGTGAATGTTTATATGAATCCCTAATTAGAATCGCTGTACTTTTTGACGTACGTATGAATCTTCATACATGAGAATGAGAAAACCAACAAACCGTTCCCTATATTTTCGGAATTGGCTACATTAGATAGGAGCTGTATCAGCGTATAAAATATGCCATTATAAATGCGTAATACATAAAATTAGATTCAATTTACCTCGGAGGTAACCAAATTTATAGAATACACGTTGGTATCACATCAATGTGAGCATCCTTATTGCTTCAATATAATGTCGTTTGGCTGTGCTTTTTGATCATTTAGGTTCATTTGCGCGAATATAATTTCTTGTTTATTTTCCTTTGCTCAAAAAGTTTTTGAAAAAATCACCTCTTTCTAATTTCTGCCCTCTTAATTTTCCAATCGAATGTTCGATGTTAAGACCAAGATCAACAATCGCTAATTTTCAATGCATTTTGGGAAATTTGATATTAATTAAGCAGTAATAGTTATCTCCTAACTGACTTGTCCTGTGGTATATATGCAATTTTTCTTTTAAATTATCTTGTCCTTGGACAAATAAATTATTAAAAGTTATTGGCCGAAGTTATTTCCACAGTTAATAATTAAAATAGTTAATCCCTACGAATGGCCAATTAATTTTGGCCTAATAACGTGAAGGCTGTGAAGCTACGAGTATCTGTACCTGGTTCTTTGAATTTTACCTATTATATTTCAAACTTATTATTTTTAATCTACTTTTATTTAATTTGAATTTGATTTTATGACATGAAACTAAGCGTTCCAAATTGATTCAGTTTTTTCGTAATCTGTTTGAAATGTTTCAAAAATGATATTGAAAATTAATGATTTACCTCTACGTAACCCGGAAGAATCAGGGAAATACTAGAATGATGACTTTTCCCGCAAAAGATAAGGAATCAAAATAATTAAAAAGCAAAAGGAACTAACTCTCACAGAAAACTCCAACAAACTGCGGGAGATGGTGCAACAGTTTTACCGGAGTCATCTGCTATCGTGCATTTCAATGAAACATTAATATTCTTCTGTGAAAATTATTTATTACGCCTTTATTTTATCCAATCTTGATATCATCGTTTCCCTTGTTACTAGCAGCTCGTCAGGTGCATGTAGTACATTATTTTGAACTTATATACAGGAGCTTTTTAGTTGTTAGCATTAACTTCATTATTTGGAATATTTTTAAAAGTTACTGGTGATTACCTATTAAGCTTATCTTAATTTTAATAATCCATGCAATAACCTCACAGAAAATCTATTCCCTGAGTTTTAATGACTGATAAGTATTTTATTGCAATTTTAAGTGTTTCCTGAGCTTAAAATTGAAAAATTTTATATTCCGGAAATGAATATACTCGTTTTTTATTCAATAACAACAAATACGTAGGCGTACATTGCCTCTCAGTACTTTACAGGGAAACTTGAATCCTTGGAAGATGAGAGCAGTATTTAACTCCGCCAGACATGCCATTGCCTCCCGTCTTTAAGCGCTTAAGTGGATAATAACAGAGAAATCATCAAGGATTTAGCAACTTAGCAAAACCACGTTGATCCATTAGGGAAAAAAATTCAAACTCGCGTCCGCCTGTTAAGAAGAAGGATAATCATTGGCGTCGACTGTGGCCAGTAGCGAAACATTGTGATGAAATAAATAAGAATGATATGATTTTATTTCCGTTAAAACTTGAGGTCGTGTACCGAATGTGATGGCATAATGTATGTTTCAGATAGAAAGAAATCAAGAGCTCTACGGCCTCAGGTTGAATTAAGAAGGGGGAAAAACTCCAATGGCCGTAATAAACAGTCGCAATTCTCGTGTTCCAAAGAGGTGGAAATGTAACCCTTCACGAGGCTGTAGAGAAGACCCCGTTAAAGGTACCAGGATGTTCTACAAGTACAAACTCTGTGACTGTCCACGAAGGACGAGAAGAGACCATTCACAAACACAAGCACTCAATGAACAAAAATGTGTGTGTGTGTCTGAAATTCAACAAAGAAGAATGTTCTATGAGCGGTATTCACTAAATTAATTATCGGTGCATATATTGAGATTTGTAATGAATATTATTTTGCAGTTTGATTCATTAAGTAATTTAAAAATGAAAAGAAAAAACAAAAATATTAAAAAAAACTTAAAGCAAATAATAAAAACAATGAAATATAGTTAAAATATTATAAAATAAGCAATCTGAAAATCAATAATATAAAAATGTGCGCAATAGACAGCGTTACGTGCTGTCCTGAAGGTCAATAATTTTTATTTAAGAAGTTTGATACTGACGGGATTCTGAGAGCAAGGAGGTTTTTAACTATTAACAAGAATGAAAACTTTCTTCAACATGAATGAGCGCCTGAAGATAAACCAGGGTCAAAATAAAACATTCGCGATGATTTTGTAGAAGAATATCAAATAAAATAGGAGGCGTAAACGAGCTTTCTTATTATGGATTTCGAAGTAAATCGGCCAAATGTGTCGCAAATTTAACGACGCAGCATCAAGGTTACTAAACGACTCGGGAAGAAATAATCGTAGACTTAGCGTTTCCAGAGTTAAGTTCCCCTGGAAACGCCAAGTATTTGATTTTTTCTTTGTGCGTTACAAATGGATTTCTGCAAAGTGTCGGCTTAAACCATCTCCCAAATTACTTTAAAATGCTGAGGTCTTTCTTTCCTCGAGTTTTAGCTGAGAAATTCTTCTATATTTAAAACAGCGCTGCATCAAAAAGGTGCTATAGAATGGGTGCCTCAGGTCCTTCCACATGATTAGTTAGGTTTTGGCATACGTATACGAGTACAAGACTCGTATTATCATTATTTTCATTATAATACCATCTTAGTCCTAGGAATTTCCATCAATACGGATTTAATAAGTGCTGAGTCATATAGGTTGATAATGGGGCTATAGTAAAACCAAGTATTCACCTGGGTACTATTTCAAGCAGCCAGGATCTTTTTCATCCAATTCATATCGAACGATACAGGGTAGTCTTCGAACTGCAAATTTTGTATTGCGAAATCTGAAAAAACTTGTTTTCTACGTGTTTGTAGCTACTGTATTTCCGTGAAAATCGCGTCGTAAGGCAAAACTACCTCACTGTTAGCGCTTCTAACGTGTACTAGAGCCATGTTTATTATTTCATCACGAACATTGAAACAAGGTAGTCCTATCATGTTATGCCTCTAAAACAATACATTTACCTATGATTTCCGTTGCCTGAAAATTTTTTATGGCTGAGGCAATATTCCAAAATGTATTGAAATGACAATTTAAAATTAATTTTAATGATGAATAAAAATTAACTACAAGCATTAAAAAGATTTTCAAAATCTATAAAATGCAGTACCACCTTTGAATAGTTTCTCTGGTTTAGTTTTTTTTCGATATAACATGTGTTCATTTTTTGTTGTGTATATGTTCATTGAAAATAGGGTTAATTATTGCAAATAATTTTAAATATCGCAAAATTATAATAACGTTATACATAAATATAATATTAATATATTAAAATATAATATGAAATATCTTTTGAGTCGTTGTGGGTTCTAATCTTAACTTACCTCCTTATTTATCTGTTTCACTTTTTGTTTATTTGGTATCGGTATATTTTCCCTTCTCAGTCAAAAAATAATGATATCACGACCATCAGAAATGAAATCGTCGAAAGTGCTAATGAAATGAATTTACAACAATAAATTTCTGAAACGTGTCACGGAGAGACTACGTAATTATATATAATGTAGTAGGAAATTATTTACTATTTCAATTGAAAAGACCATTCGCAAGCTTCAGTTACAAACATGGAACCACACTTAATACTCGTTTTATAAACTTAATGATCGATTGATCTTACCTATAATAAGTGTATGAAGCTTCAGTGTCATCACTGCAGCACGCGCAGAAACACCTGTTTTGAGTACGTGCTCAGCCCAATCACGGAGATATGCATATATAGAACCATTTAACTATTTTCCGTGAGTATGCGTTCGGGAGCGTCACGGTGCTGGACTTCTCAATGTCGAGACGCTCCATCAGTATTTGTGCTTCGGCCGAGAAGACTCCTACCGCCGAGACTTAAGCCGAGATGTCCCTTTCCCAGAAAACTGCGCGTTGCAAGTATACACATTTATAAGGCCCTGGAAGGAAAAAACTCTCATTGAAATAGGATTTTCAATATAATCGGGGTTACTGCTTCCTTCCAAAGAATTTCCCATTTTTCAGGTTGACCGACTAAGGCATGAGACACAATGACTAATGCTAAAAGAGACGACTTTTATATTCAGTTCAACTAAACTCAATAATTCGTGACGGAGTTGTTCACCTACATGAGGTTCGTTTCTAAATTCCCGTGGAAAACCGTCATTGCCACCACCTCACCGTACCAGGGGATGAAGTGGTACTCAGCCACTGAAAAGGTGGTTGTACTTTAGAATAATCTCCCATTTTTGATGGAAGTCTCTCGGGTTCTCCATATTATCAGGTTTTCAATGGCCAAAGTTTCGATCGAAATCTTGCACGTCTTCACAGAGCGACCTGATTGGTCAACGGTCGTCATCGTCTCTCCTCCTCGATTGGTTTCAGCTCACTTCATACGTGCGTGTGCTCTCTCCTCGATGACTGGTTTCTTACAGCACTTTCCCATTATTTGTAAAATGTGTTTTTACGAGATTCGTTGTTATATATCTTCCTTGGTTGAGCGGTCCCTTCCTGATTCTCGAGGCAACACTGTTTTCATCTCGCTCCTTTAATTTCTCGGTAGTTAAATGGAGCATTTATATTTGGTGCTTCTCGATAAAAACTATGAATATTTCTAGACATTGGCAAAATGGAAAAACAGCATGTCATACGTTTTCTCTGGTATTTTTAGGTCATAAAAAAATCTTCCCCAATATAGACCCAGAAAAATATTCTCTGCGTAACCATTTTACTTGAATGTTGTTTCCAGGTGTCTCATTCGCATGGGTAGATGAAGATATCGTCCATTTTGTCCCCGCTAAATGTGTGTAGGTTGTCAATGCACCCTACCCTTAGAAAAAGCGGTAGTGACTTAGTCCATTGAGGTATCGTATATGTGTTGGTTTCCCCGGGTGTATGTCTGCTTCCTTCGGTGCAAAAATAAAAAAAATGGAAAAGCTTTCCTTTCAAATTTTCATGGTGCTCGGATGGTGGCTATTGTGGAGGATGCTATTGGCTATGTGGAGGATGGACCAGTTGAGAAAGTTCGATCCTTGGTATCACACGGTGGATGTCATCCACGCATTGAACGAATTAATGCGTTCGCTTCCTATTCTAAAATGAGAATGATTTCCCCTTACCACGAACGGAGAAAGTTAAAATCAGATTCACTCATTTCTGAATTAAAAATTCGAAGGAAATATTTGTAATTTGTCGGTATTAAAAATCATCTAAAAAACCCGCCTCATGTACTTGTATTTCACTCAAAACTCTTTCAACTTCCTCTATCTCTTCCTCTATCTAATATTTTTACTTCATCTTTATTGTGCTATGACTCGATAGAATTGTCAGAGAAACCATTTCAAATATTCTATGTGTATTAGATTATCTCGCAGGGGCTCTGGTTATGTGAGATAATCGTTTTTATTTATAACTAATTTTCTCTGTAAATTAAACCATTTAAATTATAATTTATCATTTAAACGTTACTTTTTATTACGTATTTAATAGTGATGCAAGTTCAGTTGTGAAGTAGAACTACTGAGGAAGCGCAAGGTATCTTCTTCTATGATGCGGTTAGTGTAGCCAGAAATTCATGGGAAACGACGTAAAAAATTAACAAAATCTCATTGCTTACTAGCATGAGGCACACTTTTTTAATGTTGTTTTCCCTAATTCAAGGCAAAAGAAAAGGAACGTGTTGGTGAAACCTTCTTTTGAGTAACAGTGTCCCTGCCAATACGAAAGCAAACAAATTATTGTCTTAAATAAATCATTTAATTTCATTGATTTTAGATTAAAAGAAAACATTTGATATAGCACACCTAATTGCGATAATTTCCTTTGAAAAATTTTATTTTAATTAACCTATTTTACTATGCATACTGAATGGTAATGCATTGGCTGCACCAAGGGCCCGGGCAGTGAATGTCATGACTTAGCCATGAAAGAGGAGCGAAAGGAGTGCACAGGAAGACACTTGCTCATTCAATGAAATTTCACCTATCTTTGAGGTTTGATCGTTGCTTGTGTAAGGAGATACGAAGCATAACTTAAAGTGTTCAACTTCCTTAATTACATATGCTAAAGAGAAATTACGTAAGTGATACGGTGGCATTGGTCGCGTGCTTCAAGTGTCAAGAATGTGATGAATACTATTTTCGGGATGGATTATCTTTTGGTTCAACGTATCCTTTTTTCTTTAGCTCAACCTTTATCAATGAAAATTAGGTAAAATTTTAATCTGGTGGCATTTTTCATGCCTATGGAAGAGTGTCTTTGATCGAAGATTTCGTTCGGTGACTTTCAGACTACGATTTAGAGTACCGGCAATTGTGACTGGCTGGGTAGAAATAGCTCAAATTTAAGCCGAAAACTGGTGAATATAGTTATGGTGATCAACTTTCAGAATGAATTTCTTTGCACCAGATTTCCAAAAATCCTGAGCAACTCCCGTGCGGTGGCGCTTGTGAACTGCAAGGCGGTGCGAGGTGTTATATTAAAAACGAAACATATTTAAATTACGTTAATTAAAATATGGCTCGTTTTTGTTATTCTTTCTTTTGTTTGGTAAAAATAACTTTAATTAATGTAAATTAATAGCAATATTTTAACTAGCAGTGCCAACCTCCAATAGAATCCGCTGTTTTTTCTAATGCTTGTTTAATCCAAATGGAATTCGGAGTTACGAAGTAATTTTTAATTCACTTTTTCTCCGCCCAGATTAAAAAATCAAATAAAAAATTTACATTTTTAATGATTAATAAAAAAGGAAATTTTCAACATAATTTATTTTGTGGAAAATTGCCAATTTTTATTAATCATGCTATTCCACCATATCACGCCTGAAACGTCTCTTTTTTTTAATTTACAATTTATAATATTAACTAATTTTCAGTTAATGACGATGTTATATCTTCAGTGCACATTACAGTTTGTATTTTAATGTATCAGTGCATGCAAAAAGATGCATTATGTGAAAGCGTCCGTTTTTGTAGTGTGACAGAGGATCAGATTAACATTACAAAGGAAATATCTGAGGCCTACCGTCAATCAATTACTGGAAATCTTAATGCGGGTGTTGACATTATATTTTGTGTTTTCAATTTTAGTGAATGCAGAATTAATGAATAGCGAGGAGATCGCTTCGTCGGAGTAGCCTCCATTTATTCCTTAAGCTCAATGCTATATTCGATTGCCATCATGCTGTAAGGGCTTCCCTTATCAGTCAGCTAATCGACTTAACATAGATAGGAGTAGCTCGACAATATTTTCATGGAAATCACCCCAAACAGTCATCAACTATTTATTGCTATTAAATTATACATTTTGGCTACGATTGGAGATACCTTTTAGAACATACCATTGCAACAGTTTCGTTAAAGTCCAATTTAGAATTATCGTGGCCTTTTTTGTGGGTTATTGAACGCTGGTCGCATCGTTTGAGTTTTAAATTCCCTCTGTTAAATTAAGGCAGCCTTGAAATACCAATAAATCTCTTTAGGTATTCCTTTCCTTCGCAATTCCCCCAACTGTCTGCTTAGCCGACAATTACATATTTGATCATTCCCAACTCATTGAGTCATCCCCCACCAAGTGCAGCACCAGACCCTGGCCATCTTTCCTAATCCGGGCTCCAAAAATTTGATGACGCATGGATTAATGCTTTTTGATTGTGTCTCCCACTCGAATTGCACCGTCCACGCTGGACACTAGTTATGATGCTGGGGGGATGTTACATCATCCATCTCGATTTACCATAATTAGTTTACAGAGAGGGATGCACTCCACGGCTGGTAATTGAATTTTGAATTTCAACCCAGCTTCACCATAAGCCTGGGCCTCGGCCACAATCGGCGGCGGTGAGATGGTTTCGCGCCCACCCGTGCGCATCACAGCGGCGGTGTTTGGGACGAAAGGGGGGAGGGGCAAGTTAGTAGCCGAGAGGGTCTTTCCAGCTACCCCTATGTGCATCCGAAATCACATCGCCGCATACGTGTTTGTGCACTTAAATGTTTAAACGGGCCACGACACGGATGATGGAGGGGAGGGAGATGATAATTTCCGCCTCTTCCCTGCATTCAAATTGATTGCGATTTTTTTATCGTCCCCGGGAGGGCTGTCGTTAAAGCCGTCACATAAATGACGGATCACGGAATTAATTTGTATTTTTTGAAGTGAAGTTTAGCCTGGATTTCGTTTCTGGAATAATTCCGACGTGTGTATCAATTAAACGTCCTCCACATAGTGGTTCCATATTGTTTGTCCGTGATTTTAATTTCGTTTAAGACGAGAATGTATTTTATCTTGAGTGCCTAACGCATTTGACACAGTTTAAATGTGGGTTTCCGAATCAGGAAACCTCTCCAAGTATCTAACTCTTTCCTTAAATCTGGTAAAATTTCATTTTCGTAAATATATAAATCACACTTTTGAGCAGAAGTGAGAGAAACGCTGAAAGTTATAGGTATTATTTATTTTTCATTTGGTGTGTAAATTTATATTAATCAGAATTTCCATTTCTCGGAAACTGAAAAATTTAATGAATTTCACTCGACCCATAAGGAATATGAAAAATGATAAAAAATAAACATGAACTAATATGTATTCTTAAGGATACTCGTTAGACTCGCCAGTATCATATATTTATTAGCAAAATACTAGCTCGCATTCATATATGATTATTCGCTGACTGTATACATGTCTTTCTGTCTAGGTACATGGATGAAGATTCTCTAAAGAAGTCATACGCTACCATTTTATGTTCCCGTTAACTTGATTCCATATACTTTTTCTTGATCTTCAAGTCAATGTTTTGAACTATTTTCCTGTGATAAGCTAATAAATTTTGGTAAATAAACCATGTGTCCGACAACATTGGTTAATGCTTGGTTAAAAAAAGTAGACTAGAAAGTTGGAATATAAGTTTGATAGTTAGAGATGAGACAGGTATGATTATGAATGCAAACTACCCAAATCCTTTTTTCTTTGTTTTATGGGTTGGCCATCGCCCTTATTATAACAATTTCTCGTTCTTGCTATCATATTGCGGCATACAAGTACTGTCCAAATAGGAAAATTAAAATTGGTGGCCTGAAGGTGAATTTTACTATGAAAGAATATCCCATTTTTCACATGATTTCGAAAAAAGTAGTTCCTAATTTACTTGATTTCATTTATATTTAGTGAAAACAGTTCTCTTGAGTATATGGAACTGCGTTGCTGCAACATATTTTGGACAGCCCGGGACTTTGAATGTGCCAAAAAAGTTAATTGAGTGGCTGATTTTAATTCTATGAATCTCGGAAAATAATTGTCCGAATGTTGTTTTATGGTTCATCAAAATAGAAAAATCAGTTACATACAAATAAAAGGACCATAATTATTTTTATGCGGATGCCGTTTCTGCATTGATAAAGCCATAATCAAATTTGATTTTTGGTAGCGATTAAGGGAATTCATGAGCCTTGTTGAGATTTTGTTTTTGTTTTGGACTAGGATATATTTAGCATAATTAAAACTATGTGTATAACGTTTACGAATGTTTACTGATAATTTTTCATAATTTGATTCTCCGTTTTAACTCACATTACATGGCTGCCATACTTCAATTATTGAAATTACCTGCCAGTGTGACGTTTTTCTGTCATATGGCGATCAGAAATTGCATTTTGTCAGTATTAATGTCGTAAATGGTGGCATAATGTGACTAATTTCTTTCGATATTTCGAACGAGGGTATTATTAGGTTAAAATTTGTTCAAATGTTGGTTTTTTTCGGAGGCACAAATTTGGTCTCAGGCTGAATTTTTGCACCGATATATCTTTAATGCAATACTCTTACTTCTAGCGTGATATTTTTCCCGATAACTATTAGTTTTTCGAGACGACCCCAACAACCTACTAAAGGTCGTCTCCGATAATTTCTGTATGAAATGCGGTTTTATGCCACAAAGCCCTCCAAATTCTAATCCAAACTAAGGGAAAACGCTGTGCAACAAAACCTCTGTTTACTTACATCAATGCTGTACTCTGTTTCTTGAGCTTTCAGATAATGTAAATGTCAGAGTTTAGAGTACCAAAATATCTGTGATATATTTTCATTGGATTAGTCAAATTAGTCGTCCAACCAGGCAAAATTTCTTTGACTAAATATTTCTGTCCCGGGAAATTTGCCTCTCTCTCATTTTTTTAGAATGTAGTCTCTTTGTTCAATATAAATTTATATTTTACTTCACTACATGTTATTTCCTTTTTAGCATCAATGTCGTTTATTCGCCACATCTAAATTTGGTGACTTGTAATTTAAATGACCTAGTTTATAAATGAAATTGAACGATTGTTATTTTTATTAACCATTTATAACGTTTTCATCTATGTATTGCGATGATTTTCAGCAATGTAACTTCTATGGTAAGCCATTTTTTCTAACTTATTTGTGACAAACCAGAAGCCAAAGTGAGGGGTAGTGAGCGATTCAGACGGGTTGTTCACTGGATTTACAAATCTATGCTCATACTTTGCCAATAGTTATAGAGTCAGTGCACAAAGTATGGAAGAAAATGTCTCAATGAATGAATTTAATTTTCTCTTCAAATTCAGGAAGTATAACATTGCCGAATGCATGTATCTTCTGCAAAACTTAATGTAAAAACATTGCCCTTTCCCCTCACTTGGTAAATCCTTTCCACGCCATTAGTGTTATTTCACCGTCCCGGCCAGAAATGTCAGAGTGCCAAGTGGGAGGAAGATATTTTCTTGGATACTATAATAAATCGTTTCAGGTCGAGTCACGCCCTTCCCATGTGGTTTGCTCATTGGTTCTCTGTCGCCAAATAATGACATCGGACGTGGATTAGGAAGTTCAATTACCGTGGGGTTTTTCGGTGAATGTCATAAGTTAAGGGGCCCTCGTATTAGAAATGACTAATATTGATAAAATTATTGATATTCGATGCGACGATAAGTTTTTCCTCCAAATCGTTCCAACCGATAACATTGGGAAACTATTTTTGGAGTTTTCTTCACTCCGATAAAGTATGTTCCTGCGTCATTGAAAAGAGGGAAATGGTTCAAATTGTTTCTGTCGATTTGTCATTTTTTATACTTGTTTTGATAGCACTTTGAGAGGTAATTGATAGTAAAGTTTAACTACTCAGGGGATTTTTTTCAATCAGGAGTCCGGGAAATAAATGCTCAATTTAAAAATTGAGAATTAGGTTGCAACTTGTCCATGGTTGTAGTTACGTTCTTTAGTCCTGTACCATGAGAAAGGTGGTTTTTAGCTATTTAATTGCCACAGTATGAAAGCTAATGATTTGAAATTCAAATCCGTAAGTACAGCATTGTAAAATTAGATATTAATCTTTTTATTATCTTCGTAAATTTTCAAGGTAGTTTTGTGATCATAAAAATAAGCGATGGAAAATTTAAAATTATTTTACCCTGGCAAGGCATTCCATAAGTACGCGTAATTGGGCAAAGGGCATAAAAGTCACCACTAATCATGTTATTTTTCTATATCCTTCAAAAGTATATTCGTCAGGCATAAATTACATATTTTGCAATGTTTAGAAGTTTCCAGCTTCATGATGAGCAAATTTGAATTTGCATATGAATGTTGATATTTTTAGTGAAAATACATTGATTAGAGCGATTGTCACACATCTCAAAGGAAAATATAGCGAAAAAAATGACTTCTCAAAGATTTATTCTCAGAATGGGGAAAGCGAATAGACGTTCACTGTGCACCTATGTATCTATTTCCCGCAAGTGTTTTACACATCGGATACGAATCTCTGAAAGAATTTATTGGAGTGAATTTAATTTAAATCTTAAAATTATGCTAAATACTTATGATTGTTACCTATTACGTTCGCCCCAAATTGCGCCCGCCACAAAAATCCCGATGCTTACTGCGCTTGTTAAAAAATGCCAATCTAAACTAAAATGCATACGCATCAAATTATTCTCCTATAAATTGGTGAGTTGACTCCAGAAATAAAAATAATTTACGTCTTATGAGGTACAGTTGGTTCTAAGATATGTGCATCCTAGCTCAGGTTCCTCGGGAAAAAATGTCGACGTGTGTACGCGATACGTTACCTTGAGAGAGAAATACGAATCCACAGCAGGGGTGGATAGGGTCGGGG
This sequence comes from Hetaerina titia, assembly GCA_037158775.1. NCBI lineage: Eukaryota > Metazoa > Arthropoda > Insecta > Odonata > Calopterygidae > Hetaerina > Hetaerina titia. The sequence goes on from CM073779.1 coordinate 9,022,746, forward strand.
AATGGGGGGGCACGGGTGAATACATTTTCCGACACTTGGGGAGAAACACCGCGGCCGGAATACCGGTCGGGTTCGGTCGTAAAAGTCAAAGAGTTTTTATCGTTTGCTGATCTCTGCCCCGAAAATTCCATCACTCTCGGTATCGCATCTTCCTGCCTCCGTGCCGCAGCCACCGTAAGTCCCTCCTTCCATCCTCTCTCCTGCTCCCCACCCGTTCCGACCGATCGCCTCCCGCTACTCGGCCCTTGTGCACTCACACGCACACGAGGAAGAACCCAGATAGCGGCGGGTCGGGTCTCGCCCACGCAACTGCTGTTCCTTACTCGTTCGAATAAAACGTCTAGATTTAATTTTTTTTGGTTCGATATATCGATTCAACAAACCAGGAAAGGAGTTACCATGCGGGGGTTCTAATGTGAGCGAATGTTTTCAGCGATTTTACATAGCCTTAGCAATCTCCGTGATTCACTATACTTTCCATTTAATTTGTTTTCGATTGGAATGGAAATCTATGAAGAAACATTGCGATACCAATGTTCGGAAAAAGGTGTGCATATTTTTATACTTCCGTTTGAACTTGAATTCTTTTGGAGGATAATCATTCTGATTTTCGCATGCTGGTAAACAACCTAAACACCTAATCTTTAGAATCCCTGAGAAAAAGTTTTCTAAACTTTTTTGTCAACTTTTGGCTTCAATAACTACATTTGTATGTCTATTTGAATGAATAAATATACTCAAAATATTAACTTCCGGAATTTTGCTAATCCAAATTTTCCACGTTGTTGCTTTGTTGACGGAGTGTTCTAGAGCTTGGTTAATTTGGTAGTGTAGCATATATTTTCACGGATAATGCCGTGAATCCTATATTAAATCTGAGAAAATATAATTTATTAACGTTTTCGGACGCTTTGCTCCTACGAATGGGGAACGGCTATCTCAAAAATGAAATGTTCACACGAATCTTTCATTGTCGCAGAACGAAAGTGAAAGTTTTTAATTTAATAAAATTCATGGATTACTTTTGAGCGTGATTCCTTCCACGCGTGTACCTCTCGAGTTGGGCCACGAAAGCCTCCTCGGTGGAACAGCCAGCCGAATGGGATTGGTTGGATTGGACTGGAGTCCCTTCTGCCGAATTCACGTCCCCGACCAGGAGAGAAATACCGAATACCCCTTCCGATCCAAATTTCACATCTTTCAACGGCGGGTCACCCATCCCACATCCTCAGTCCTAATCCACCCCTAGCGAGGCAGTCGCCAACGGAAGGAGGGTGGGGTTAGGGGGTGACTACATCACCATTTTCTTCGCCCTTTCACTCCCTCACGCCCACGACGCTCTCCGTGGTGGGCCTATCCACGGCTCATCTTAGCAGAGCCGCCCCCTCCCTCGACCTGCTCCTGCCCTACCCCTGCCTCCTTGCCCTCTCATTATCTTTCCGTAACCGCTTGCACCTCCGGATCCAAAAGAGTCCAACCTCCCCCACCTGCTTTCCACTTCTCGGGCTTCGCTTCTACGTCCCCCTCTCAACCCTTTGCTGTTCATTTTCCGTCTCTCCTACCCTTCTTCCAATGACTTTCTTTTTTCTGACGCCCTACCAATATTCATTAATCCGTCCACAGTGGCCTAGGTTTTTCTTCCTCGTCGATATCCGAGTCAATCCCGATAGTGTTCCAATCAAAAATTATGCACGTAAGAAAAGTTTACCGTTTTTCTTCGTTGACAACCGTAGAAGGCTTTTATATATTTGGATACATATTTTTACACCTCTTGCCCAATTTTATATTGAAAAACGCCTTTACTACTTGCAGTTGGTATGTACGAATTGTCATTTTCTTTAATGGTAAAATTTCGGTAATTGGTTTTGGTGTACATCTATAATATAATTGCATACCGCACTTCTTAGTCCGTAACTGGCATGTTTGAAGGCCAAATTGAATACTAATTGGGCTTCAGAAATGTCAGTTATATGTGTTCTGTGTAAGTATATTTTAGAAATGAATATTAAAAAAAACCAAAATCGTACACAGGGTAATCGTAACCATGGAAGATTTTAATTCAGGGATGAAAGGTAATAATATTTATTTTTATTCAACAAGTGGTGTAGGTACACATTTAAACAAGCAAATATTTAACTAACTAACACCGCGAATGCTATTCATTAAAATTTTGTCTCTAGTTCAGTTATGTACCGGTTACGTCTTCATATGCATACTTGCCACGATTACTGAGTGGCTTTTTTCGCATGTTTTTGTCGTCACCATTTTATTCGAATGGTGTTAAGTCTTGTCTTATTGCCTACATTTTGTTAAAATATCTCCCAGCCAGGATATACATAAGTTAATCGAACTCATAGCATTCGCGGGATATTTAAAGTAAGTAGATGCTGCAAAGTTACAAATACTTATTGATTATGCTAACTATACTTATTGCATGCATAGAATGGTTTAAGGCGTCACTTTGTGAAAGGATTTCATGTCGCAAAAGAAAATACTTTGTTCTTCCACATAAAAATGTATGGAAGAACAAAGTATTTTCTTTTCCGGTATTTCAAGTTGCGTCAGTTATCCATGATGATGATTCTTTCACAAAGTTCATGTGGTTATTTTATGGTTGTAACTCTCCATTCTCTCAAGATGTATTTTTGGTTAGCATACTGATTATTTATTTAGTCATCATTTATTCAGTCATTAATTAGTCACATTTAGTCGTCATAATTTCATCACAATAATGAACCTTTGCAAAATTATTATGAATCAATTAAGTGTGGAGAAATACATCTTGTTTGGTAAATAAAAATTTTATTATGTAGTTTTACATGTAACTTATTCCATTGCCTTTTTTAAGAAAATATTTTTCATAAAATTATTGCTCTGTTAAAATCTGTTAAACCATCGTGCCTATGTTCCGGTCTTTTTAGGAATCAAAGGACATCTAATTTTTGACGTAAATTTATCTGGCTATAAAAAATAATCAGCATTATTATTTGCAGTTTAGTTTTCAATCAGTAAGCAGATACCAAATTGTTTTAATTTAAATAGAATTATAACAATTATTCATTCGACTTTGAATTCCTCATAATTTCCATATTATAGTATTTATGTAATAATTTTTTCTCGTCTATACCTAAAATTGTATCCTTTTGTCGTCGTTGTGTAGGAAGGATATTCGGTTTTCCCCCTCGAATTAATTTCGCTGACGGATGAAATTACCTTATTCTACAATGCATCATATCACATATACCTACCCATGAAAGATGCCTTTACTAATTTTTACATGCATTTCATTTTACTTTCTGTGTCTCAAATTTTTACAATAGAACTATTATGGACTTAACGTTAAGAATGTTTGAAATGATGAGAATAGGAACCTATTTTAATGAAATTAAGTTGGTTTACGTTATTCTAACGCAATGTTTTAAGGGATTAAATTGATTGAGTTTGCACGTAATTATTAATGCTGTAACTTAAGACCTTGGCTTTCTCAGGCGAGCTTCCTTGCTTCTCGTGAAAAACCATTAACTTCCGTGAGTTCATTCTGCCTCTCTTTCCATTCTGAATGCATTATTTCCTTATTATTGCCGCTTGGCAGATGGTTAAATTCCTAGCTCAGATTTGTCACACCGAATGAGCCTGCTCCCAGACACATGCATACCTTCTCTCTTAAATTTACAAAAGTATTTTTTGGAACTACTTTGTCAGTAATTTATACGATGCTTTAATTGGCGAGCTCTTCGGCCATTTTTCAATCCTGCTATCCTTCGCCTTCCTAGCAGTGCTTGTTAGAACAATTACTTTCCGTAATTGGCGAGAAGCTTGGGCGCTTGGAGGCAATCGTTGCTTTAGTTTCCTCGTACTGACAATGAAATGAGACTTTTATTCCCTCATTTCCTTCGTTCTCGTTTTCTCGGATTGGAATTGACGAGCATTAATGCCTATGAAACCAAATCCCTGGATCTTCCCTTTCCGTGCCAGATGCCGTATCTACTGTAGCGCCGCCTCTCGAGGACCTTGAACACTCGATGGTTTATTAGAATGTGTTAATGAATAAATAAACGGCCCTGTTTAGCCAACAGGGAATTTCACATTATCCTATCACTTAAACAAAGCTTGGAGACATTGAATGGAATGATTCACTGTCATGAATGTTTAGAAACTCCTCTGTGAAAATATTTTTTTTTCGTGAGAAAGAATGGAATGAAACTAGACCCTCTTGGAATTTCTTTTGGCTAGCCACTACACGAGATCACAGTGTTTCAAGGTGAACTCTGTGAGAACGAAGAAACTCTACCTAAGAGTGTAAACTCAACTGTGGATGGAAAAATTATAGATTGGGCGTGAGAGACCAGTACAATCAACACTCCACCACCCATAGCGCACGCATTTAAGAGTGGAATAATTTTACAATTTTTGTCAGAAAAAAGAATTGATCAAGAGAAGAAGACATGGAGGTCAGTGATGAGTGAACTTGCCACGCGGTAAAACAACCGAAGTTGGATAACATGAGTAATTTAATTATGTAAAAAAGCTGCTCGCCATATTCTTAATTAAAATTGACATTTAATTTTTCATGTAAACATTCAAAAAGCCACCGCCGGATGTTTATATGACCTTCTTCTTTATTTAATATTTTTTACAAAATCATCTGCCAAAAATTTTAATTGCATTAGTGCCTAAGACGGTAATGACGGAATTGCGTTTTGATTATCAATAATCAATGAAAATATACGACAAACACACATCTAAATCTTGTATGTATGATTATATATATACATTTATTTATTAACAATAAACATTTTTGGCAGATGATATTGTTAAAAATAATAAATTTATTTATATATATATATATATATATATATATATATATATTCATTCAAACATAGAAATAGGTATAAGGAAAGGGGATAGGAAAACACATAAAAGGCGAACACAGGACATGTGGGGAAGGCGGTTTTTGAGCAGATCACGAAAGTAAAAATGTTTCCTTGACCGGGATTTGAACAGCGGATCTTCCACTTGCCGGGTGGATGTACTACCATTACACCACCGAATATATATATATATATATATATATATATATATATATATATATATATATACACACACAGATTCAAGCACGAAATCCCACCATACGGCGAACAAATATTACTTCACACATAGAAATAGATATGAGGAAGGGGATAGGAATAAGGAAATATTTTTACATTTGTGATCAGCTCAAATCCGCCTTCCCCACTTTTTCTGTGTTCGTCTTTTATCTGTTTTCCTATCCCCTTTCCTTATATCTATTTCTATGTGGAAAATAATATGTATATATCCATATAAATATATATATATATATATGTATTTTTTTAAATGTGTATAAAAAATTTTATTTGACAATTGCATGTTATTTCGAAAAAATCATCTGTTTATATAAAAACATATATATATATATAACTTAGAAAGTAACACACAGGACGAGAACACATAAAAAGAACACTCACAATAATATGTTGATAATTTCGACGGACTCGAGCTCCGTCTTCTTCGGAAGATAAGATATGACTGAGTATATATATATATATATATATATGTGTGTGTATATATATATATATATATATGTGTGTGTATATATATATATATATATCATGGGTGAGCTCTACCATCACCTACTAAACCGACCTTCGGGTTGATTACTGTGTTTATGGTTTTTTATATATATATATATAGTCATCATCATCATCAGCAGTATTTCGTTCCTAGGATTGGTTTACTGCAGTCCACTATTCTACTTTATTCAACGTCAATTCCATCAATCTATGACACCTTTTCTGTTATAGGTCCTCCTAAATTAGTCCTATGTACACTTGCATGTCTCTTAGGCTTCCTGGTGTATTTCTCTCTTCTATTTTTCCATATATTTTATATGTAATTGTGTCACAATGTACACTTCCTCGTTCTTTACTTTGTCTGTCCATTTAATCTTCAACATTCTCCTCCACCACCATGTTTGAAAAGCTTCTATTCTTCTATATATATATATATATATATATATATATATATAATATATTATTATTTATATGTATATATATATTCATTCACATTGAAATAGAGATAGGGAAATGGGAAAGGAACACACATAAAGGACGAACACAAGAGAGGTGGAGATGGCGGATGTGGCAGATCACAAATATAAAAATATTTTCCTCGACTGGGACTTGAACACCGGATCTCTCCACTTTGCAGGGCGGACGCTCTATCCTATATATATATATATATATATATATATATATATATATATATATATATATATATATATATATATATATATATATATCGATGATGCGGAAGTACTCACGAGAGCAATATAACTTTTGGACGGCACAATAGAACACAGAATAAAACCGATAACACGTAAAAGGACACTAACACTGTAGATGATTTAAGCTTTCGGCCTACTGCGAGGCCTTCTTCAAGTCAGACTGAGAGGTTTTGAGGGAAGAGTGCCTGGGGAGGGGAGGGGGGGCGGAAGGTTTAGGGACTGTTGGGAAAGAAATTAAAGATGGCGGTTAAGGGTGGGAATTTTAAAGGATCGGAAATATAGGATGTATGCGGATTCGCGAGTTCTCACCTCTATGTTGGTGGCTGAATCGGGTAGGGATTCTAGAACTATTAGGGAAAAGCATTCGTCAAATGATAGGTTGTGTGAACTTGCGTGTAAAGGGATAGGAAGAGAAGAGAGTGAAGCAGAATTACATGAGTAACGGTGATTGTTCATTCGGATGGATAAGGGGGTAATGCATTCGCCTATGTAGAATGAGGTGCATTGTTTGCACGACAAGAGATAGATAATATTTTTTGAGATGCAATTAGCATGGGAACGGGGTGAAGGGACAATGAGGGGATGTAGGGAGAGGGGAGCAGATCTGATTAGGAGACATTTTTTACATCGGGGGCGATTGCAGGTAGGGGAAATATGTGGAAATTTGTCAGGGTGGGGTGTCAAAGGGTTGGTGGATCTCAGAAGGTTTCTGAGGTTGGCTGGTCGTCTGTAAGCGACAGAGGGGCATTGGGGCAGTAAGGATGTGGTCGCGTCATTGTCATGTAATATAGGATAAAGTTTTTTGAGAATGGTTTTCAGTCTGTGGAATCCGGGGAAATAGGTTGTGCAAAGGTTGAGTCCAGCGTCAGATGTGGCACAACCTGTACATGTCTCAGACTGCTCAGGTGCGAGTGGGGAACGGAGAGTCCGGATGGGCAGTGTTAGGAAGAAGGGTAAGGCATGGATGCCCATTATCACCGGTGCTATTCAACGTATATGTGGAGGAAATGATTAAAGAGGCATGGGAAGAACTGGAGGTAGGAATGGAAGTCGGAGGGGAATTCGTAAAATCGGTTAGGTTTTCTGACGACCAAGCATTAGTTGCTCAGTCAGCCAAGGGGTTGCAAGCATTGCTGAGTGAATTGGAGGTTCAGTGCGATAAATATGGGATGAGAATCAACATTAATAAAACAAAGGTTATGCGATTTTCCAGAAAGAAAAAGGCTAATTTAAATATTAAAATAGGCGGGGAAAAAATAGAGCTGCTAGAGCAATTTACATATCTCGGAAGTGGTTTGGACCAATACGGTCAAAGTGGTAGGGACGTAAGGAGAAGAATTGCGCTAGGCAAGGAGGCTTTCTCAAGGAGGAGGGAGTTGATGACGGGAACGTTGAGTAGGGATGTTAAGACATGACTCGTAAAAACTCTGATATGGAGCGTAGCTATGTACGGCGCAGAAACGTGGTCACTGAAGCAGGAGGATAGACGTAGATTGGAGGCTTTTGAAATGTGGGTGTGGAGAAGAATGGAGAAGGTGAAATGGACCGAAAGGAAAACAAATGAGGAAGTACTATAGATGGTGGGTGAGGAGAAGGGTTTGTTGAGAGAAATCGTATGGAGGCAGGAAAAATGGATGAAAGGCGTATTGAGCGGTAGTGGAATGTTGAAGAAGGTAATTGAGGGGAGAATGTTGGGCAAGCGAGGTATGGCCCGGAACAGGATAGGGATGTTGGACGGGATGAAGGGATGAAAGAAGTACACCGAGATGAAGAGGGATCTGATATAGATTAGTTTGCTAGGTGGGGAGTCACAAAATGTTTATTTGATAGTTGTGTCCATCCAAAAACCTACCTTAAACGGTAGATTACCTAATAATATTTATATATATATATATATATATACATATTTGTAGATGTGTGTGTATGCATATTGATTAACATGTCTCCAAATATGGGGGAAACCATCTGTGTATAAAATTATATTTCTACGGAAGTCACTTTTTGCAATTCTTCAAATGCTGTGGTTGTTGTTGTGGAATTAAAGTACCTATTTACTATATGTGTACCTTTGATATGCTCAATTAGTAAGGCAACATATTTGTGTCACTTAATGGTTACCATGGAAGAGTTTTTCCCTTGTAATATGTCTTTTCACCTCTTCCGAGCCGCAGAGAAACCGTCATTGATCACGCTTCATCTATGTTTCCGTATTGAATGTGGTAAATTTACTTGCAATAACTAATAAATTTAAGTTCCAAATACAGTTTTAACCGAATTCGCCTCTTTGGTGTTCAACTAAGAACTAAAAATGGCTCAATATATTCTAAAAAATCAATAAAGAAATAATAGATAGAGTTGTGTGAATTAAATTTGTTGGATTGGTTTCGCTAGCTTTTTAACTATGCCCTTTCGACTGGAAAAAATGCAGTTACTGATGGATTGAATTTAAAGGTTTATTGCGAATGATATATTATTTTAATAAATCTATTATATTTTGAAAGATTAGAAGTACCCTTTTTGGAAATCAATTTTTTGCTACAATAGTACATGAAATGCGTACGAAAAATTCAATTATCGACGATTCATGCTCTATTATTTCAAAAGTTTGTAGTTTTTGCGGTGAAAAATCAGATTCAAGATAATTCTATATGAATAATTTTTATTTGGAATGATATTTGAGTAATCGGAAAGAATATGTCGGTTTATTGTTATTTTTTTAATACCCCCTAAGTCTACACCGTCTATAATACTTTTGGCCATATTATTTATTCCCTGGCCTCAACCAAGCCGTAAGAACGAAAAAAGAGCGGAATGTGGGAAGCTTTTCAAAGAAGGTCACTGTAATAATCGCGGCACTCCTTTGCATTCGGAATTCGTAGGTCCACGTTTTCCCGTTTGACATAGGCGAGGGTGTCTTTTAATCCTTGGGGGATTACGAGTGTGGAAGGCATGTTTTTGGGATTGCCGTTTGATTCGTGACGAGCACCGGATTCCTCAGCTCTCAGGATGACGCAACTCTCACCATTGTCTCACGCTAGTTGATATATAATTCATGAATGAAGATTCCCGTGCCGAAAAAATTCCAGCTCTTTAAATTTTATTGAGGCTAATGGGGGACAAAGGGCCCGCCATCTGCCATTTTGAAGGTGAGGGGGCGCTCGGCTGAGCGTAATGCAAGGAAAGTATATGGCCTCTTGGATTTATGAATCTCTTATATTCAGAGCCCTCGAGAGTTTATATCACATCGGATTATTTGCTTAAATACTACCTTGAACAAAAAGTTCCCGGAATAACCACCGTGTGGCGCTCCCATGGTTCCGATTTGAGTTCTGTTTTTTTTGTTAAATTGGTACATCTGTTGTTGATATTCCCTTTAAATCTTAGTGTCATAACTTGACATTTGCAAAAGTTACGTAGCCAAGAGTACATCTATCTCTGTGTGTGTTGGCGATTTTTTACAATTGCAGAAATGGATTTAAATTTGCAACAACGAACTTGTATTAAATTTTGCGTAAAAAACGGATTTAGTGGCGCACGGACGTTGGAAATGTTGGAAAAGTGTTTCGGCAACGATTCTCTAAAAAAAACGGTCGTTTACCAGTGGCACGAGCGGTTCAGAAGTGGTCGTGAGTCAATCGAAGATGATGAACGCAGTGGCAGACCATCGACATCGAAAGTCGGTGAAAAAATTGATAAAGTAAAAGAAATGTTGGTCAATAACCGCAAATTAACCATCAGAGAAATAGCGGAGGACTTGAACATTGCCTATGGATCCGCCCAAGACATTGTGGTTAATGATTTGGGTTTCCGTCGTGTAGCAGCAAAGTTGGTGCCAAAAGACCTCAATTTCATGCAAAAAAGAGACCGTGTTGACGTCGCAAAAGACATGATTTGCGAGGCTGAATCCGATCCCACATTCATCAAAAGGATCATTACTGGAGACGAGACGTGGGTTTATGAGTACGACACGCAATCCAGACATCAGGCAAGTGAATGGCGTTCACCAAATGAGCCGAGACCAAAAAAACCACGTCGTTTTCAGTCAAAAAAGAAGGCAATGCTGACGGATTTCATGGATTACAACGGTTTAGTGCATCATGAATTTTTGCCAGAAGGCCAGACAGTAAACAAAGAGTATTATTTGGGCGTTATGAGACGTTTGCGTGAAGCAATTCGTCGAAAGAGACCAGAAATCGTCGCACAGTTCGTCGAGACCGTCGCACAGTGCTATCATTATTCGTAATTTTTTGACGAAAAATGCAACAAATACCATCCAACAGCCACCGAATTCACCTGATTTGGCTCCCTGTGACTTCTTTCTGTTCAATTGAGTTAAAAAACCATTACGGGGAACGCGTTTTAGCAGCCGAGAGGAAGTAATGGAAAAATCGCAGGGAGCACTGATGGACATACCGAAAACCGAATATAAAAAATGATTCGAGGATTGGATCAAGCGCTGGCATAAGTGTGTTGCAGTCGATGGGGATTACTTTGAAGGGGACAATATAGATTTAGATGAATAAACTTGTATTTTTAATTTTCTGAATAAATTCCGGGAACGTTTTGATCAAGGTAGTATAAGGAATTGGTCGAGAAATTTGAAGTTAGAGATTTGAATTTTTCCAATTAAAAAATTATCAAGTTTTCTTCTTTTATAAAGAATATTGACCTATTTAATAGATGATTTCAAGTGATATTCGCATGTCTCATTCTCAACATTTCTCTCATCGATGTAGCATGTTTCATTTATAAATTTTTCCTGCCTTTTTAAATTATAGTTTCGTTTTGAATCTGCCAGATTTCCTTTTCAAGAAGCTTTTAAACGAAATATCATTAAAAGACCAGTATTTCAAGAATTTTAAAATATGACCATTTATCAATTGTAAATTCTTACTCCTGGTGGTGCATTGGTGTACTATGATTTATTAATAGGGCATTACTTACAAACGGGTAAATAAATTTATAAAAAGGCAAAATAGGCCATAAACTTATGAAAAGGTACAGAGTAATTTTTACAATCAATATGTCAGTAGCAAAAATGGCCGCAATATTACCCATAGTTTTGCATCAATGTATAATACATGTACTGTTCTTAAGTTTTGAAATGTTTGCCTATTTTAGGATTTCCAATTCTCTTATATCAAACTCTTGATTAATACAATCCCGCCTTCGTATTGGAGACTCCGGTTGTAATTCAATCACCTAGGAGATTTGGGATAATAAATACAATCAACATTCTGTCCATGCCTGGGGGGTGAGGTGAAAGGTTGAAGGATGGATGAATGAAGTTGATATTAAGGTAATTTAAAATGTTAGGGCACGTATGTTGCATCAGTCATTTAAATTGTAGGCGCCTTTGGTGTGGCATCTCAGTTCATATTAAGGCTCTTCGATTTTTTCCGAAATCATCCCTCCATAGACAGAGATGCATAAAATTTCAGCCAAAAATCATAAATGCGAAATACTTTGGGATAACTCACGTGTACTATTCCTTAGGTTAAATATTGGTCCAGGTTTTCGAATTTTGAATTCTGCTCCAGCGAGTAGAAAGCTAAGAGCAAATTACTCCTGTTTCCCCTCCTGAAGATCCCGTGGCGAAGCGGGAACCGTAATATTCCCGCGGCATCAAAATCCCTCGGGTAAAACTCGCGCCCCTCCCCCACCCGTCCTCTACACCGCTCATCCCTCAATCATCGCACCATCCATCCGCTTCTCCTTCCCCATGACTTCCACAAATCCGTGATCGATCCGTCCGTAGTCGCCGCCGGTCAACCCGAAAGGCCGCTGACCATGCTACGGAGAAGTTAACCCCTCGAGCGTGAGCGAGACTATTAAGTCGGCCATTGCGACGAGAATGTCCCCGCTCCTTCAGGAGGCGCTCCCGGCCCACGATGGGGCATTCCTCTGGATCTTGATCCGCGCCACTTTGCAATACAATCCAATTGCACGCTGGCAGCGCCATCGGATAGTGTCATCATTATCTTCGCTCAATTCTTAAAAAAAATTTATTCGGCTCAAACGGTGGTATTCTCTTTCATCTGAGCTGAAAGAAAGAATGCTTCACTTAGTACCTACTTGTAAAACCCCAGCTTAACTGCACTTGAAAGATATTTGGTGAGAACGAATTACGTGTCGCTAAAAGCCCTTGCTCTTTTTAAAATGGCGGTCATAGCAACGATTGTATAGCATCTATTTTCCGTCTGAAAATGCAGTATTTTACGTTAAACATCATATGTGTAATTAAAACAAGTATATTTTGGTATTCGTTTTAATTAAAAAATACTTTTAACTACAGTTACACTACCTAGTGAAGTATTTCTTAATCTTTCCACTTAAAAATGCTATTATGACTGTGTCTGAGGTTGTCGAATGTTATTTCACTAAAAATGCGTCTCAAGGGACTTTTACCTGGATAATAAATTTGTATTGTATTCTATTCAACCCTTGAAAATTTCCATAAATTCATCATCATCATCATCGTCGCCACCAGCACCACCAAGTCTTCGTGGTTAGGTCGTTGACTTCCTCGCCTCCTTCCCCTCCACCTTGAAGGGGTTAGAAGGCAGCGCTTTTACGGGAGCACCAAGTGTTTTATGTCGGATGGGTAGAGAGCAGCGTTGCCGACTCGATGAGTCGGTCGGCAAATCTTATTTTCTTTTCTATCTGCTTTATTTCCCTCTCTCTTCCCCTCTCCCTATGGAGAAAGGCGTGAGAACTCAGTTCTCCTTCAACGTCGAGTTAGCAGTGACGTTGTCAGAATGGCGGAAACATCGGAAAAAGTTTGTGGACAAAAGAATATCTAATCCCGCATTCGTTAGCATAAAATTCGAATGTTGGAAAGTTTTTCTTTTTCTTTTCTCGAAGGGATGTGCTTGGATATCTCGTAAACGTCAGTTGGACGTTCATCGTGTCATAGCTCTTCGTTTTCAGTCTTTGTCTGCACAAGCGATGGAATTTTTTGCGTGCACATTGGTTTTGAATCGTTTCCGCCGAGTTAAATGGAAACCTTATTAGTTATTCGCAATTTCCAGGGGTCAAGTAACCAATTCATGGCTCGTGTTGCCTTTGGTATTATCTTCTTTTTGTAGTCAGAGAGTTCTTCATTGAGCATCGTCGCTTCGATGAATGACAGCTTAATTTATCTGAATAAAGATTGCTGAGGGAGTCGCCTCACTTTATCGGAAGAGATTTCCCTTAGAATTCTATTCATTAGTTTCCATTCCCCAACGTTGGTAACACTTAATAATGTCATCCACACTCTCCTCTTTAGATGAGATTGGAATACATTCTGACGTGAATGCTCATGATTCCATTTCAAATAAAAGTTAATAGCGTGAAAAATGTATTGAAATGGCATTGCGTCACTTATTCAACTGAAATTGTTTGTTACGTTATCTCTGTATAGTAGTTAGTGATTTTGTATACATTTTTAACCTCAGAAAATTGTCCTTACTGTATTCCTCTCATTAAAAAACTAAAATTTCACCTAGCAATATTCGTTGTGGATATACCCATAGCCTTCCTGCAATATGTATTCGTACTGGCCTAAAACCTGTCTCAATTTTTCATTTACATCTGGTTTGATAAAAACGGAAGTTTGTAATTTTCCCCTTATTAATTTGACTTTCTCTCAATTATACATTATCATTTTTTCAATGTGGAGAGCCATGTAATTTGAATACAAAACCTCCGCCAATATTATCAAAACCCTTTCATCTATATTACCACCGCTTCATTTACTGTGAAATCTTTATGTACTAAGTGGCATAATGTTTTTTCATGAGCAATAGTCATTAGATATACATTTCAATTGTGTAAATCCAATCACAACATAATCCTTATTATTGTCTGTAAATAATACTCTGGAGGATGATTGCCGTTATTATCCTGGTATCGACTTCTTTCGTTTGATTGGTTCTGATGAAATTTCTTCGAATATTATCCCCCACAGTATATTAGAACTTACATTTTCTATATCCTGGTGTAAATAGAATAGTTGACATTGGTCGACTGAATTGCGATCTATTTGCTCTCTTCATTTCCCTAACCTTAGAGAATACTAAAATTTCTTCTCCTATGGCGGTTTTAAAATGATGACCGGGAGTGTCATGAAAAGCAATGCACTATTTCCGCAAATGGAGATAATCCTAGCTTTTCAAAATAACATCCGCAGTTTTAGTGTCAGCATACGACACAAAATCGGCTAAACAATACGCTTGTAAAAAATAAGAGTGGCCGACAATGGGTGATATCAGGTACAAACATCGGAATACTTCACGTGCAACATACCCGTTAAACTGTAGTATACGTATTAATTTCTACATTCTTTTGCTTCGAGGTGATGTTTTTTTTACCATCACATCTCCGCTTTCTAAACTTTAAACCCAATACTTACATACCCAAGAGGAATGTACAACACACGCACACACAAGCATTGTTACACTTGATCGGCACAATAGCACACAAAAATATTAAAATACCGTAAAAGGAGACTAATATTTTACATTTCCTTTCATTTGTTATTTTTATGTATATATATGCGGCAATACGATGTGGCGATACATGACAATTAAATTTAAATTTTTAAAAATGCGTACTAATACATTTTTGGGAAAAGATTAATTCCCTCCCATACAGTTACAAAGTGAAACAAACCAAAATCGCGAGGGTAGATTCCTTTAAATACTTGGGTATAACAATTACTCACGATCTGTCCTGGGGAAAACACATACAAGAAATATGTGGTCGTTCTAATAAAAAATTGGGATCTGTTAAAAGAGTGCTAGGTCAATGCAACGAAAAAGTAAAGGAATATTGCTGCGTTGTCCTGGTCAGGCCCCACCTAGAGTATACTAGAGAATATCTGTCGCTTGCTCTATGTTGACTACGCTTCTTCCTACCCCTTTATTTAAAATTACGGCCACCCCTCGTTGGCTCTCGTCCCCGCCGCTTTATATAACTCTATAATTGTCACTCCAGTAATCCCCGCTATCCTTCCATACCACCTCGCAGAGACCTAAAACATCTATATTACCTCTTTCCATCTCTCGCTTAATATTTTCTAATTTGCCTCTCCTCAACATTGTCCTGACGTTCCAAGTTTTATATATATATATATATATATATATATATATATATATATATATATATATATATATATATATATATATATATATATATATATATATATAATATAATATATATATATATATATATATATATATAATATATATATAATATATTATATATACATTATATATATTATATATACATTATATATTTATACATTATATACATATTATTTATATATATTTGTGCATGCATTCAAACACGAAATCCCGCCATATGGCGGACAAATATTACCTCACGCATAGAAATAGATACAAGGAAAGTTGATAGGAAAACACATAAAGGACAAGCACAAGAAAGGTGGGGAAGGCGAATTTGAGCAGATCACAAATGTAAAAATATTTCCTTATCCGGGATTAGAACACCGAACCTTCCACTTTCCGGGTGGATGCTCTACCAATTGAGCTAATAAGGAAACCTGATTAACATAGAGTTATATATGTGTATGTTTATAATATTTGAATGTTGTAAGAACTTCCTTTACGTATTTTTTCCTCAGCATTAGTTCTTTCTATATTTTTCATAAATTTTTACTGCACATTCATTCTGTCTTAAATTAATGATATCATTCTTCCTCTACCTTGGTCCACGTTCTCTCTTCTAAGGTGGCCTTCGTTCATCCATCTTTTAATGTTTCTCCATCCATTTTCTTTGACATGTTATGGTTCTACCGAATAAATTGCCTTTACCCAATGAAATTTTAGAAGCCTTTAGATGAAAACCCCAGCGTTTTCCTTCATCGTCTACTTCTTTACGCCTTTAATTTCCTATGCCTTCACGCCTTTAATTTCTAAATCCTCCACTCTACGTTTATCCCATACGATATTTCAGTTAATACAGGTTCAAAGCTCAGGCCTGTTTAACCCTGAGATTCATATTTATGTCTTGTCTAATATTCTCCATGGGTTATTACTCAGTTTTTTCAACCTTAGACTTGCAAATGTCTCTTTCGGTAATGTGAATCTTCTCCTAATATTCCTACAACAGTGGCCCATGTCATCTAAAATACTACCAAGGTATATAAATTTCTCTATGTTTTCTTGTGTATTCCCTCCTAATTTTAAGTCTAATTTAGGTATCACTTTTCTAGGTATGCAAATTAATTTCCCTTTCTTGCCAGTAATGCCACTCGAGCTGTTCCATTAATTCACTCAAAAATAACTGCCATTATTGCTTCAGCAACTACAAATCTAAGTTATTTACGTTGCCGCTCAAGGCTATTTCAACCTCAAGCCCTTCCGTGCCATCCCTATCATTTCCTAAACATGCTACCCTGAGCAATGAATACACGCACTGAGACCATGAAAACTTTGTTTTGCAAAACTTATTCTGCATCTATTATGTCCCCTTCAATGTATTCTCCATTCATTGCAATGCACTTATTCCATCGTATTTTCCACTGTTCAAAGAACCCTTGGAAGTCCTCCGAAGTTAGGCTTTTTATTTTTCTCGTCTGTTCTCTCATTATTGTATCCACATCATCCCGATGATACCCTCTCATCACATTTTTTCTTTTAGGAAATAGAAAGTCACAAGGGGCGAGATCTGGTGAATAAGGAGGATGATGAAAGCTGGCGATTGAATTTTGTGCTAAAAACTGGCGAAAAATCAACGCTGAATGTGCAGGTGCATTGTTATGGTGAAGAATCTATCCATTATGTTCGTATAAAATAGTGTGCACTGTTGATTTTCCTAAATTCAGTCCATCAATTATCAATCGGATAGTTTTTCGACGATCGGTAAGGACAAGGGATCCAATACGATCAATGTTGTCGTCAACACAGGTGCTTGAAGGTCATCAAGGCTTTGTTTCGTCCGTGGCGTCTTTCGGCCATATTTAAAAAGCTTTATCCGCTTGAAAATGGATGAAAAGAGACGTTTCAGAAATGTCTGAATTCTGAAATCGTGTCAAATTCATGTCTGAATGTGAAATTCATGGTGAAATATCATGATAAATTAAAATGGGCAATTTTCCACATAACAAAAATTGAAAATGGGTGTTTTCTTCAAAACAGCTGACAGCATTTCAGTAATGTCTTGATTACGTTTACCGAAATTAGCCAACAAACTTGATGTTGATTCTCGTGTCCGTTGTTTCCTCAGTTTCCATTTTCGACAAACAGTGAAAACAAGGATAAGGGAAAATAACATATATGGCACCACACGCACAGCTCGACGATCCCTCAAGCACAGATGGTATATTGGGTCTCAGGCAATTAGCGCCGCGATTGGGCGGGGATATAGTTTACGTCATGACCGCCAGATTGCAACAGTTCGCGCATTTAAAGCACCGACCACATATATGCAGGTAACAACGGTAACGGGTACCCTTCACTCGCGCTAATGAACGCCCATCCCGATTCTCCCTCTGCTACACTCATCTGTGCCGTCTGATTTGCGTAGGAGTTTCGAGTAAGTCACCTACCTCCTCGTCATATTCCTATTTGCCGTCATAACTCCGTCAACTCTGCTCACTGCACATTGACGAGCGCTTCCTTATAACCCTTGGAGTACACAATGACATGATTTCATATCACGATGACATGGAAGTTCCTACCTCATAAATAGTGCGTAAGTTAAAGTCACCCTTCCTTCCATTTTCCCCTAAACTCTGCAATAATGCTTCGAGAACAATACCTATTCCTACTTCTTTGCTCCACTTCATCTCCCTCATCGCTTTTTCTCGTTGGCCGTCTAGTATTCTCGAACCCAGGCGATCCTCGTTTGCATTGCATTTCCTTCTTCTAAACTTGCCGATCTAATGTCTTCACCATAAAGCTATTTTCCGTATTCCTTCCAGTAAATTTCTATCCTCTCTGTATATTTTTCTCCCACTTCCCGTCTTACCGTTCTTCCACTTTCTGCATTCATTCTTTCCCACCATCTTCTCATGACTCCATAATTCTTGTATTGTTTATTTTCAATTATCAATGTCCATCGTTGCATTTTTTACTCTTTCTGTCCCGTTCCAAAGCTTTACTCAATTTCCTCCAAATGTGTTCCCCAATTTTCACCAAAATATTTAATATTCTTTTCTTAGTAATCTTACTTCTTCCTGCATTGAAGTCTTCAATATTCCACTTTGGCATTCCCCTACCCTACCAATCCTTTAAAATTAATTACATCATCTTATGGCACCTAAACGATAAGAACTTGAAGCATAATCCGAGAGGGATTGTTATCTAATGAAGCTTTTTATAAATCAATCTTGGATGGTTGTATAATTTAACTAGTGTCCCACATGTTTCTCCTGGCGTTTTCGAGGTGTTTCCACGCCAACCATGATGTTTGGACCAAAATCTCAGAGGGAACCCTCCTACATCCTGCCTTCAGGTTGAAACACTTTCGTAAAATCCGATTTTTTAAAAATTCCTTAGTTCGACAAAATTGTAGATACCTTATATTTTCATTGCTAAATTTATTTTTTAAAGAATTCCTGCATTTTACTATTTAATCAAAGATTATCATGAATTAGAGCACAGATTTGCTTCTCAACTATATTTATTTCCGACTTATAATAGCATCTGCTATTGGACTCTCATTAATCATGCCTGTGAGCACCTTCCAGGACTGTTTAAACCTAAAGTTAAATGAGTAACTATTGACTTCCATCGGTACTGTTTAATAATGACCTAACGATGTCCGTGGTCGTTTTAAAACTGCCTGTGGTGTTTAGGAGGACCGCTCCTAAAGATGCACCTTTCTTCTTTAGTCGTAGGTCTTCAAAATTTTGGAAGATATCTTGTTTATGTGAAATCATGTTTTGAAGTGTGATGTTTTAGAGTCATCTCATTCTTACCGCATACAACATGTTGTCAGCGAGGCATCTGCATGTCACCTGTTTGCTCAAAAACAGGTCAATAAACCCATAAATATTCTCAAAAAGCAAATATATCTGGACAGGTTTGGGAACGGTGCATCGAATCTTCTTCCGACGGTACAGAGCTAATTGTTCTTTCCGTTAGACTGTAAAACCTTCATCTACAGGATCACCTTAAAATGGGAAAGCACAAGTTAAATATTTAACCAAGCATTACCCACCAGTCGTGGATCGCTATACTCCTCAACATCTTTCCTCAACAGTTATCGTGAGAGAAAATCCTTTACTACACCTCTGGTGTGTGGCATAGTATATTCATAACGATAGAATAGGTAGGGTGCTAGAATGCAGATCCAAAGAGATTGAGCTCTAAGGTCTCCTAGATCATGAATTATGTGGTTCTAAACCAGAAAACGTCCATCGTAGAAAGAGGCTTTGAATGTTGATTGGTTTTAAAATACTAATGACAATAAAGAATATACTATATTCACATATATGAATATATTTTATGTATCTTCCTGATGTGATATGTTTTTTAGTACTTGTGGTAGTAGAATAAAAGGTCAAGAGCTTTTAAATACATGTAATATCTCTTTGTGCAATTCACATAAGAATTCGTCTGAGCCAAATGGAATTTTCGACATTAAAACTCGAAAAAGTCGTAAAAATGATTACTCATAATATGCGTATATAAAAGTATGTATGTGTATATATATATATATATATATATATATTTGAGAGAAATATAGAATACAACCAGGACGTTTTTGCCTGTTTTGTAGATTTCGAAAAAGCGATTGATAGAGGGAATTGGGAAAAATTAATGCGTGTATTGCAGAAAATAGGAATGGATTGGAGGGACAGGAGACTGATCCGCAACCTGTACATGTCTCAGACTGCTCAGGTGCGAATGGGGAACGGAGAGTCCGGATGGGCAGTGTTAGGAAGAGGGGTAAGGCAGGGTTGCCCATTGTCACCGGTACTGTTCAACGTATATGTAGAGGAAATGATTAAAGAGGAATGAGAAGAACTGGAGGTAGGAATGGAAGTCGGAGGGGAATTCGTAAAATCGGTTAGGTTTGCTGATGACCAAGCAATAGTTGCTCAGTCAGCCAAGGGGTTGCAAGCATTGTTGAGTGAATTGGAGGTTCAGTGCGATAAATATGGGATGAGAATCAATATTAATAAAACAAAGGTTATGCGATTCTCCAGAAAGAAAAAGGCTAAGCTAAATATTAAAATAGGCGGGGAAAAATAGAGCAGGTAGAGCAATTTACATATCTCGGAAGTGTTTTGGACCAATACAGTCAAAGTGGTAGGGACGTAAGGAGAAGAATTGCGCTAGGCAAGGAGGCTTTCTCAAGGAGGAGGGAGTTGATGACGGGGACGTAGAGTAGAGATGTTAAGACAAGACTCGTAAAAACTCTGATATGGAGCGTAGCTATGTACGGCGCGGAAACGTGGTCACTGAAGCAGGAGGATAGACGTAGATTGGAGGCTTTTGAAATGTGGGTGTGGAGAAGAATGGAGAAGGTGAAATGGACCGAAAGGAAAACAAATGAGGAAGTGCTATAGATGGTGGGTGAGGAGAGGGGTTTCTTGAGAGAAATCGTATGGAGGCAGGAAAAATGGATGAAAGGCGTATTGAGCGGTAGTGGAATGTTGAAGAAGGTAATAGAGGGGAGAATGTTGGGCAAGCGAGGAAAGGGCAGGAACAGGATGGGGATGTTGGACGGGATGAAGGGAGGAAAGAAATACGCAGAGATGAAAAGGGACCTGATGTAGAATAGGTTTTCTTGGGAGTCACAAAATATTTATTTCATAGTTGTGTCCATCCGAAAACTTACCTTATCCGGTAGATTACCTAAAAATATATATATATATATATTTATATATATATATATGTATGTATGTATATATATTCTATAAACCTACTAAATCAAGCCGAAGGTCTGTTTAGTAGGTAATGGTAGAGCTCACCCAGTACTAAGCCCGACGGCATGTGAATATTAACACATCAGGGAAGGGGGGAGGCAGTTCCGTTCCAAATGCCATTTATGGTTTCCCAAGAACATCTAGTACCCCAAAAAGCACATAACTTGTATAAATATATATTTCTATACATATATTCATTTATATGCACAGTATGGATACAATTATGGAGAAGAATTTTTTCCTTTCCTGATGGTACGCGCCATTTCCTTCCACGCGCCATTCGCCTGTGGGCGTTCTTTCAGGCTAGATCCGGCTTTTAGTGGACTCCCATCGGGTGACTCTGTGCCAGCGCGAAATGGAGCGAATGATTGAACAATGGTGCGCCATCAACTCTGTGTTGGACTGGGCAATCGGGTACAGGGACGTTGGGAATAATTTTCTAAACGTTTAAGGATGAAATTATGGCACAAACTGGATTTGTCACAAACTGGATTTGTCACAAACTTAAGTGGCACAAGCTCTTGAAAGATGCCCGAGAGAGTGTGGAGGACGAGTCCCGCGCTGGACGGCCATTAACGCCAAAAACCGACGACAACGAGCAACGTGTACGTGAATTGCTGAACTCAGACCGTCAGTTAACTGTCCGCATGATTGCAGATTGTATTGGCATATATAAATGAGCAGTGCACACTATTATTCGAAATACCTGCGCTAAACTCGTTCCGAAGTTCTTGACGGACGAACAAAATCAGATTTAAATGTCTGCTTGCGAAGACCTACAACGGCAACGTGACGATTCCCCAACCCCCTTGCAGTCTCGACTTGGCAGTCAAGACGTTGTCTGAAAAATACATATACATGAATGTACGATGACGCTAGGTTCTATGAATATGAATTAAGTGAAACCAGGGGAACTATGTCTATTGATTCGTGAAAATCTTGACCAGTTCCTGAAACCAGTTTGAGTAAAATCGTCAAAACAAATTAAAATTACTCTTATTTCATTTTAAGAACTTGACATGTTTATCTTCTAAATCTGTTACAGCTTGCTTCGTGTCATTCCCTTGCTCAGGTACGTACAGGTATTTTAGGAGATGCAAATTTTATGGAATTTATATGCGTTTTTGATATTGCAAATTTTTCGCGAAAATATATGCATGTGCCGTAGTCTTTTTTTTAAGGCAAGTCATCAATTTCCCAAAATTGATTTTTCATGTAAAGGGAAAATATGATTTTTGGATACGAAGAATTGTGTAAGTTTAAAATTTAGTCCACACCCAAATTTTTCCAAATAGTTTCATATTATCTTGTCATTACCTTATCTTATCTTATCACCAATAATTGACGGAATTTCAATTATAATAATTTAGAGTAATGATAGTTGAATGACAACATAACTTCGAAAAATGTACTTTATTTCATTTAATTGAGGAAGGGTAGCATGGGTTCCTTATGTTTGAATTGCTGTTGTTTTAATCCATTATTATTTTCATTATGTTTTCATCATCACCTTGTGCCTTCGGTTCAACTCTGGTGTTGTGTCTGATATCTATTGGCTGTTCATTCGTTAATTCCAGCCCGAAAATATCCAAAAATATAATTTTGAAGATGGTATCCCTTGTCCATCGGTCCCTTCGCGTAAATGATTTTCGAATAAGACCCAGAGGATTGGAAAACACTTATAATATGTCAGCCATCTATTAGAAGTCGATCACTTTCGACGTATAGTAAATGCTGTCATTGAATTCTTCCATATTTCTAAGGGAATGGGAAATGGTGAAAAATTGTATCTAGATTTGCTTGATGATAAATGGCTTTGAAAGTTCTTCATGACATAAACGTAGCATTTAACTTAAAAAAATCAAAGCTTAAAGTAATCATTTGAATATTTTTACTGAGTAACGTCGACAGCTGTTACATTTTGGCCAACCATACGTTGGCATGGCCTATAAGTATTGATGATTGTGGCATAGGTGATTGTGGTACACCCCAAACCCTTTTATTCCAAGAATAAATTTATAATGTTATAATTTCAAATAGTTTTCAGTAACGCCTAAATAAAGTCAAAACAGAGTCATTATGAATTATTATTATTATTGTTATAATAATTATAGAGTATTATTATTACTATGATTATAATACTATGTTAAACATTAATACATTAATGAAAATATTTTGGACGCCTTATTTGTCTCTTGATGAAATTTAGATATTTCATTTCTTATATGTTATCAGTTGAAAAAATATAGGATTTGGATGCTAATTTATCTCAATGCAGACTCGTAAAATTTTCCAATTTACTAGGGGTTTTAGCCAAATAAATCTATCTGTAATTAGTTTAGTTCTGAAATATTTTTATGACAAATACCATTGGTATATTTTTGATACGTACGTATGTTTGTTATTGCAGATATTTTTAAAATTAAATTTTTTTAAACACTGTGGCTTATTTTAAGTTTCCATTCATTTTCCATTAGAAAATATTTCAAGTTTGTCGATTACTGGCACCTACATTTTCCGAAAATATGGCATTATGGCATATAATTCATTAGATTTAAATGTACTCAGTGAGTGGAGAAGTGTGTCGATTGCTGAGGCCATTTGAAACATCAAAGCGACTCACAAAAATGATCTGGCGAATCTTTACTTATACAAATCCAGTGGCACTGGCTATTTGGCTCCCGTGGACGTGAGTACAATTTAAAATGGCCCGCTTGGCTTCGAGCGCACTTCAATATAGCCCACTCTTGAGAATTGCCTCACCTCCAGCATTCCACTCGGAGTAGCCTTCCATTTTCGTCCACTCTTTGTGGCCACTTCATCGCTGGCTGGGAGCTGGCAGAGCCGTTTCCATTGAAGGTGATTATCCCAGTTATCGATGGAAAGTACTATTTCTCCATGAAGACATATGTGCAGCAGTTCTATACTTTCCTGTATCTATTTTTGGGCAATATTTGAAAGCTGAGGTCAAATTGAGAACGCAATGGCATTTGTGATAGAGGAGTAGAACAAAGAGAATATGTACAAAAGCAAAAATTAACGATTGATTTGATTTCAAAATAACTGCCATAATTTTGACTGATAGAGGAGTATATCGCTTCTTTCACCATTTTTTATTACAACTTACACTCATGACAACGCTCTGTCGTCATATTGCAAATGTACGCCTTGACGAAAATTGTGCCAAGTCATTTAAGCGCGTTGCTTTTCGATTAAAAGCGCACAGCACAGTGTAACTTGGGACGAATGCCAAACTTCTAAACGACTAACAAGATTAATTACAATACTGTCATTGCTATACAGCTTTATCAGACTAAGTATTCATGTAATATTATTTCCCGCTACTCAATTATAAAACTAAATGAACCATTAAGCCTACTCTGGTATAGTAGATGGGAAACTTTCGGAATTCATTCACAGGCCATTTTGAACAAAACAATCGCCTCTTCTCGCCTCCTCGCCTCTTCATCTGGTAATATTATGCATTACAATGCAACAATTTCAGAGATTAAAAATCATTCGCCTTGACCGGGATTCGAACCCGGATCCCGGTCAAGGCGAATGATTTTTAATCTCTGAAATTGTTGCATTGTAATGCACACGTAGCGGATGACACCGTTAAAGGTACTGCGGCATCTCCCGCAGTTTCTTGAAATTTGGTAATATTATGGTTAGATTGGGTCCCCTGTTGGGCAAGTTCGTATGGCAGTTCTTAAGAACAAATTTCAATTGTAAATTTTTTGTAGCTCCTTTCACGAGGTAACATTCCCACTGCTGGAATCACCACTGAAATATAGATTTCAAAGATTCTAGTTTGCAGCGTTCTTAGTCAATCCCTCTCCGAATTCCCTCGCCTTCGACCAATGCACTGTCGTCTGTAAAGTTAGAATTCTTTGAGATTTTTAAAGAGAAAAAGTACGATTAATGATGATGCCCAAAAATATTTGCTTTCCCTGTTCATTATTTACTCTCAAAAGCTAATTCCTTGCTTTAGAGTGGATATGCCTATGGCGGATAGGAGAAGGTTCCGAAACGGCCCAGTCTGCAATTTTGCATACTGAAGGTGACCTGGTGAAATCAGGTAAATGGATTATTACGAATTACCCGATTAGGCCAGAATTACTACCCATATAAAATTCTTAAAACCTTTTCAGCACCGAAATTAAACTAATTGTGCGAAAACATTGTTGCCTTCCTGTATTCACCTCAATTGAACCTTCCCATATTGAAGCAGAATTAGTTTTCATGGGAGGCGACATACATTTGCGCTCCCACATTGAATATTTATGTGATTTGTCACTGAAAATAATTCACAGATATAACCAGGCATACGGATTGGTGGTATAAATTGGCCAAATTAATACCTCCGAAGGAATTTCACCTAATATTTGAAGCATACCAGGCATACGGATTGGTGGTATAAATTGGCCAAATTAATACCTCCGAAGGAATTTCACCTCATATTTGAAGCATGAATTAAGCCAATTTATTCCTCAAATAAGAGGTCAAATTTCTTCGGAGTATGGATCAAGATCAACTGTCATGGTACATTAGATTTGTTTTAATATGAGTTCATTTTTTTTCATAAATCTCTTATGAAAATTATATATATATATATATATATATATATATATATATAATTATATATATAATTATATATATATATAATTATATATATAATTATATATATATAATTATATATATATAATTATATATATATAATTATATATATATAATTATATATATATAATTATATATATATACATATCTTCTTCAGGTCAGACTCTGTCGGAGTCTGACCTGAAGAAGGCCTCGGAGTAGGCCGAAAGCTTAAATCATCTACAGTGTGAGTGTCCTTTTCCGTGTTATCTGTTTTATTCTGTTTTCGGCAATACACTGTAATAAGGCTTTGTTTTTGGCTGAAAAAATCATCCACCGAGGCTTATGTAATCATCCGACATGCTTACGGAGATTCTTTGTCTACAAACTCTGTGTATTGAAAGCCATTTAAAACAGTCTTCTCGGTTCTTTAAGAAGATCTGTCGATGAAAGAGAAGAAACTTAATTTCAATGAATGTGAAGCATTAGAAAAAATTAGAAAAATTAGCATTTTTAAACCAATTGTTGCCTACGTGATAACTAGTGGGGGATAATATGGAAGCGATTTTATACTTAATATACATATTATTAGGTGGAATATTGTAAGAATTTTCGTCTCTGTTATTATGGAGCAGTTCCACCACATCACACCTGAATCCGTCATGTACTATATATCTATTTCTATGTGTGAAAATAATATATATATATATATATATACATACATATATATATATATATATATATATATATATATATATATATATATATACATATATATATATATATACACACATATATATATATATGCATACATATATAGGTACACCAGTATAGCGGGTCGCGGTGGTCTAGTGGGTAGAGCGTTGGACTACCAGCGGGTCCCGGGTTCGATTCCCGGGCAAGGTACTTTGGGCACCTGCAGCTCCACCCAAGCTATGTGATTTTTCGGGTACCAGTTCTTCCTGGGAAACTATAACCGGCACAGGTAAAGGAACTGCCCCCCTTACCCTGATGTGTGAATATTCACACGCCGTTGGGCTTGGTAGATGGGTGAGCTCTACCATCAGCTACTAAACCGACTTTCAGGTTGATTACTGCGTTTATGGTTTATATATATATATTATATAAAAATATATTATTTATGTTTTTTATTATATTATGTATAAATAGGTTTATTAAATAAAATATATAAATAGTATATATGATATACGAGTATAATTGTATTTTTATTTTCTCTTGAATAAGGTATTTATTGTACAAGTGTATAGTTTTTCAAGAACTTGTTTAATTATTTTGCTAAAGTGGGCGTCACAATGAATTAGGATAGTTCACGTTTGTTCCAAAAAAATTTGTAGCCGTACCTCTAGCCAGGAAAACGTTTACTTATTTAAAAAAAAATGAGTCGTACATTGAGTAATTTGGCCTCATAAAGAGGAAAATTAATATATCTACCTAACCTTGCTGAAAGTAACAATCAAGTGCTTGAGCTAAGGAAAACAAGGATGTAATTAGAATATTTCTGTATGATTATTCAGACTTTTACTTCTCTCTATAATCTCTGCTCTTTCCACATGGCACCGGTTTTGAACATTAGTCTGATAAATAAGGTGCGCTTCCGTCGTGCCGTAGAATTGCGTCCTGTCAAAGACCGTCGTTTGTAGACAACTAATACCCATACAAAACCTTGTAGAACATAAAGAAGCACCTTCTTAGAGACTGACAATTTTCACTTTGGTCGCAGTACACAAATTTGCGCGTCCAATATGAATCTTACTTGGCTTAGATTTTTACTTTTACTTTTTTACTTTAAGGTTTCCTTGCTTCACTATTTTGCAACCAACTATTTTAGGACATAATGCTAAAAAAAGGGTAAATAAGCTCTGATGCGGAAAATAAAAAAAATACTTGCACTTGCACGCTTGCAGGGAGAGTAGAAATTATGTTTTATATGAAACTGTGGTAATCCTATAAGAGATTTAAATACCAAATATTTCGTAGATTTGAGCTTAATTTGATTGTGTACTTTCCTTACCGTTAAATTTTATTTTGCGATAATGACCTGAATTAGTTGACTAATCAAACTTCTTTGCTTCTAAAACGGAGACAAATCAAATGCTTTTCTTTACATTTTACCATTCATTTCCCAAAAGGAAGGAAATATTATGTTCAAAAATTGTATATCTATGCCCAATATCACGCCCTTCACTCAATAATATTTCAGGTAATCATCTCAACTGATGGAAAACTAATTTTGAAGGGAAAACCAATATTTATGTC
The DNA here is from genome assembly GCA_037158775.1 of Hetaerina titia. Lineage (NCBI taxonomy): Eukaryota > Metazoa > Arthropoda > Insecta > Odonata > Calopterygidae > Hetaerina > Hetaerina titia. The sequence goes on from CM073779.1 coordinate 9,050,810, forward strand.
GCTGTGTAATCATCGAATTCCCCAAGTTGAACGCGAATTACATTGAGAGGGATTTTATTCTGTTCATGTAAATGGTATTAAGATGCTGTAAGACCAATATAATTAGTTATTCCTAGATTAATATTATATTTCCGATCGTTATTCTCAATTAATATGATATAAGGTCATGGTCCGCCGCGCGAAGATCACTTAATTGATCGCCTAGTCGAGATGAAGTTACCAGACCTTCGGCAGCGAAAATTAATTCCCTTAAAGGCAACCTCCAACCAGGCGGCTTCAATTAGTTTGGATGAAGTTCACGTTAAAAGAAATACGAACAAAGGAAAGACCTCCGGAGAGAGTAGCGAGTATTTTTCGGGAGCGAGAGTGTGCGAGAAGGAAGGACCTTTGAATTCTGTGCTGTCACGCCATCGGGGATAGAAAAACGAAAGAATAACCGTAATAAATTGCCTTAAGGGGTTCCCTTCTGTAGTACTGTGTGGTATCAGTTTTCATTTTGAACCTAAGTGGTAGTGGCTGCGCATTCTTCCTTTGTTCCGGACTGCAGAGCTTATCATTAGGAAAAGCATTTGAACGTTGGGGGGGAAGACGTCACACTAAGGGAGGATCACTTTGTTCGCACGTTCGCACATTGAGAGTCGGACTTCATTTCGGGGAGAATTTTTTGGCTGACAGTTATTTCCCGACGCGAGCTCTTTGTGCGAGAGGTAGGTTTCACAGCGCAGTTGGGTAGTGGCTGGGGAAAGGAAAAAAATCCGAAAAGGTCTATCTATATATGTTGGTTTTGAATGAAGCGTGGGTTCCTCCCTTTACAGTACTGACGTCACCTGCCGCTTTGTGTGGTTCGGGCATCAGTTCCTCCCTTCCGAAAGGAAAGGGCGTGGAATGCGTGGCGTAATTTTCAATCAGTCTGACGCCACCATTGGCCAATGACCATTCATGAACTGTCCGCGGAACAAAGGGGACTAAAGTTTTAGTACGCGTGGAACTCTCGGCCAACCGGAGAAAAGATACAGTCTGTGCACAATTCGAGGCGAAAACGAACAGTAGCGAGGAGGAATACGATGTAGAAAAGGTGGGGCTTCATTTTTGATGTGATTCGACGTGACGAAAAATTGAGTTCTCACACCGAGAAACAATTTTCCATAGTTATTGTTGTGTCTTCCCCGTCGCATGAGTCAACAGCTGAGTTCATTTTGCAGCGTATATCTTCGTGTGGATAAGATATAACTCGCCTACACAGCCTGTGCACGCCCAGTCCAGATTCAAACCCTCGCCCTTGTTCTTAAATGGACCAGGAGAGTATCCAATAAATGACAGGACCGGTTGCGCGGCTCTGGAAAAACATTTCTTTTATTCATTTTATTGCAAAAAATTAACAAAAAAATGTGATGTTTTTACCATTACTTGGTGGCATTTATTCATTTAATATTAGAGGGAAGCACAGCAGTTGTTAAATTCCTCTGTTTCTCTTAACTAAAATAGTTACAGAATTTTAGTTGAGTAAGTATTTAAGCTTTTTCATGGCCATGAAGGAAAAGATAATTTTGTTTTATTTTAACCCGAACATTGAATATTTCGTTAATGCAAAAGGGGGATGGGATCGGATTCTATGGATAAGGGTTATGGTACTGCTCCACACACAATAATTGGTGAATCATATCATGAACCGATGAAGGCAGGCGAGCACGTTAGCCTGGTGGTGGGGGGGGGGGGTAACGTTCTTGCCAGCAAAACCAGAGGTCGTGGGTTCGCCTTCCCACCTAGGTGGTGTTTCCTTCACCTAGGCCTTGGGAGTATGTAATTTTATAATTGTTATATCATTGTTTAAAGTCCGGTGTAAAGGCCGAAGTGCTGCTTTCGGACTAATGAAAAATAAAAAAGTTACATTAAGGAAAGTTATTAGAAAGTAATTCTGCTCTTGGAATTAATTTGGTAGATAAAACGCCATTCAAAATCAAAGTTAGATGCTTGTTTGAATGTTTGATAGTGTGAAATTGACAGAAATAACAAAAATGGAAAGTAGCACCGGAATTAAATTCCTGTCAACAAATGACCTTGGGGCCGCCGAGTGAAAGAGAGAGTTCAAAGTTATTTGGCTTTAGGATCACTTCGAGCGCGTGTGAATTCGAGTGATGATGCATCGGTGACGTAATCGCTAGCGGCCAGCACGACTCATAATCCGAGACGTTGGGCATTAATGATAGAGTCGAGTATGTGGCCGGCATTCCACACCAAAATCCCATTCCCCATGCTCCATGATACCTAGCTTCAGGGCGACGAGGAGGATTAAGCCGTGCTCCACTAATTTCGATGACTGCATGTGAACAAAATGAGTTTAATAAATTCATTCAAATTAATTAGCGTTGACTTTTATTCATGCTTGAAGAATTTATTTCACGTTTATAGGCCATACTCTTTTTCTTAGTTTTGCTACTAAAAGATAAGAATGTCGCCAAAGTTGATCAATCAAACTCCGGCTCTTCTAAATGGAAGAGACCAGTTGCCTTTTAAATTTTGGAAAGATAAGGTACACTGAAAAAAGTTATAATTTCTTATAAAACAGGTAAATAAGAGTAAATTATCATATTCTGAGTTTGAGAAATCGGTGCTAAGCGAGTGAAGAATTAATTCAACATATAATCAGAGTAACCGCTTTTACTATCATTAAAACAAGAATCCTCAATTAGTAGTCAAGGGGAAAATTATCAAAGCCTAACCAAGCATTAACTAATAAGCTGCTATTGACTGTACGGCATGGTACCGCCTACGCCTTTCTGGGAAACCATAGGCGGCACAGAGAAAACAATTGGACCACTTACCCTGAGGTGTGAATTTCACCCAACGTTGGGTGAAATTCGGCTTTTGGTATTGGGCCAACTCTACCTCTACCCATCAGACCGACCTTCGGCTTGATAACTGTGGTTTTTACTCCAATTGGTGACATGTTTTTCGGATGGTTATTAAGTCGTCTATATACCCAAAGACTGAGAGTATGATTTCGTTTTCGCCATTTTAAAAAAATCGATAATACCGTAAATCAATTTTATTTTGTCCGATTTTCATAATTATGTGACTTAAAAATTTTGAGAATACCTTTTACCTAGAGGCCCTACACGATTAATTCAAAAAAGCATCAATCTTTTGAGGCATTTAAGGCACCCCGGGGCGGAAAATCTTATTCATTGACACTATTTCTCCCCATTCCCCTTCCTCCCGTTCACCATTGACGTCAACTGGATAGGAGCACTTAATATATAATTATTAACTTTTTCCCCAAACATATCAGTTTTAATAAGAATTAAATTACTTTATTAATGCGCAATTATAAGTTAAATTTTTGGTAAATACATTTATTACAGAATTAATTACCCACGCATCAATAAATTAACCGTTGAATTGATCAATATTTTAATTTATCAATCATTAAACTAATTTATTATTTGAGTTTATTGGTCAGCAAATATTTTATCGTTGAGTTAGCTATTTCAATTTAATTATGAAAGTTTTTTTAAATTTGTGCTTTTTGCCTGACTTTGTTTAAACGGGAATTTCATGCGCAGGGAAGGAGATACGGTTGGAATATCAACATAGACTGTGCATAGCACGCGGTTGAAAGGCCGCGGCATGTGCAGAAGTCAAGGATTTCGCCAACGCCGTTACTAGAGGACAGAGGGCCGTTAATGTTTGAGTGAGTGTAAAACAACGCACCGATTCCGTGGGAAAACGTTTTTCTTCCCCGGTGCACGCAGCAAGTCATTTGATCCAATATTGCTATTGTCCGGCGAAGCACGTCTCTTAACTCCACCTCGAATGGGGTAGGAAGCCCTCGCACCAATCAAACGGAATTGGCAAATTCATGTAAAACATCCGCGTCAATATTTCGTGCATTTCTATCGATAGGGGGTGGCGGGAGGGTTGTAGTGGGGAGGGGAGGGATAGGAAGGACCTCGGAAGTGGGGGCAACTCTCGTTCGTCAGCCACACACACTGCAAAGACGTCTTTCGCTCTGAGGATGAGAGAGGGAGATGTAAAGGGATGAGGGAGAGTTGGACGAGAGGGAAAAAATAAATGCAAATTCGAGCAAAAAACCGACAACGGTTCGCGACCCCGACTGAGGTCGCAACCTCAAGTTGATGTGGGGGGCGTTGGAGGGGCACTGCATTGCCCCAGGTGGGGATGGAGTTCAGAGCCGTGCCTTAATTCATGGTGCGTCGTCCACGACACGCACAAAATCTAAATATACCTCTGGATAAGTGGGCAATGTCTAATCCTTGAATAACATGCGTACAGCTTCCACGCATATTACAAAAAACAAATATAATTATTAAATAATCTACCGATTAAGGTAGGTTTCAGAATGGCACAACTACCAAATTAATATTTGGTGACTCCTAACAAAACACAATCCAACAACCTACTCCACATCAAGTCCCTCTGCATCTCTGAGTACTTCCTTCCTCCCTTCAACCCGTCCAACATCCCTATCTTTCTCCTGCCCTTTCCTTGTTTGCCTGACATTCTCCCCTCCATTACATTCTTCAACATCCCACTACCGATCAATACGCCCTTCAACCTTTTTTCCTGCCTCCTAACGACTTCTTCCAAAAACCCCTCTCCTCGCCCACAATACCTAGTACTTCCTCACTTGCTTTCCTTTAGGTCCATTTCACCTTCTCCAGTCTTCCCCATAAACAAATTTCAAAAGCCTCCAATCTACTTCCATCATCCTGCGCCGTACAAAACTACGCTCAATATCAAAGTTTTAACGCGTCTTTTCTTAGCATCCTTTCTCAACGTTATTATGAACGTTTGTTATTGGTGAGTGATTTTTTTAACTATATTTTTCCTCTGAACACCAGACCATATTCAAGCTGTTATTTTCGCTTAGACTTTGGATTCCATTCCGAAGTGTAACATATTGGAATGAGCTAATTTGAGGTAACCCCTTGGAGAAATGTTTAGCATAATGTATTTAGATTAGCGTCTGTTGGAAACTTATTTGTTCGATTTCAGTGGGTTTATTTAGGTCCCTTATTTCCATGCTCAAAGGCACTGGCGAATGCGCGGCTTTCATGGCTTGTATCGTCATGTTGGAGAGGATAGTGCAGGACCTTCAATCGGAGATCGCCGCCTGGAGCGCCCCCCCTAGTAGGGATTGTGCTCGGGGTGGGAATAGGAAAACCCGCCACGGCCATAGGGATGCACGGGTTTGCCCGAATGCTACGCTTAGCTTGGCGATTAGAGGCCTACCTCCTGTGTCTTCTTTCGACGAATGAGTTTCTCACGTCCGTAGGTCGGACGATTGGAGGGTCGTCTCTCGGGTTAAGGGGAAGGTAACGCTCCGGTGAGGATTGGACTCTGCGGAGGCAGATCCCATCCCCATCTCCAATAGGTATCAGGTGCTGTCGGATGACAGCACCACCGTACCGTAAATTCCTATCCCTACCCCGAGGGCGCTGCCTAGGGCAAGACATCAACAATCGGGAAGGAAAGGAACGATTATTTTAGCACGTTCTAATGTCCGACGTATAATGTATTCGCTGCGCCGCCGAGTCCAACAGGAGGGAGGCGTTGGATTCTTGCAGTCCTGGTGGTTACCTGGCGGCGGGATACCCCAGACGACGCAGGCGGTGAAGGCGGCCGTGGGTAATAGAGGTTGCTCTAAGCTACGCAGTTTGGCTCATGTGGGGCCAAAGGACACCTCGGAACGTGGATCCGAAGAGATCCTGCGCTCCTTTAAGGAGATGCACTCAGAGGGGCACGAATCGAGGCGGAGTTGAAGGTCCCATTAAATTTAAGTATTGGTAGTATTGTGCCACGTATTGACCGCGGAAGGGTCATTTGGAGCCGAATAGAGTGTTTAAACCAAAGATAGTATGGATGATGTCGGGAAATTGGAGCGGGTACTGTTGATTTGAGTCGTGTTCCTCATCCTGTCGCGTACCCCTTAATCGCTCCGGGGTCCATTATACTGCCTAGGTATCGTATTTTGTAGCCCGTAGGTTACACAAGCACGTATCTAGGGCTTAGCGTACTTGGTAAGCAAGAGCGTAAGTTATATATTGGGATTAAATAAAATAGTCCAGCGCTTTTTGTCACTTCAGGTCATGTTAGGTAGATCGATAAAGGACTTTATTTGGGCGAAATTGAGACATAATGGTCCCTTATTCTGATGGCTACGCCTCTCAGATCCCAAAAATAATAGAAAAAATAAACACTTACGTTAAAGCAACATATAACTCGCGTCAAATTAATAAAATTGGTGCCTCGAAATGCATAAAAGATAGTAATGTGAGTAAATGTAATACTTGTGGCTCTGTTAACCATGAAACCTCACGAAAAAGTTTTGTGAGCATACATAAAACCGTAAAGAAAAAGTGATTGATCAAATAAAAATTAAAGCGTTAAAATACTGCAGCACGTATTTTTGTTAGCACAAAGGCAGGCAAAGTAGTTGGAACGGACAGTTGGTTCATGGGAGATATGGCAAACATTGAAGTTTTTCTGAGCGGTTTCACAAATTACAGAAGGGACAGGTATAATAGGCTCGATGGGGTAGTATTAAATGCTACCAAGTCTCTCATACATTGATAGCCAATGATACGAAAACGACAAAATGAAATTGAAAGTGTTTTGAGCAACAGGAAGGACTACAACGGCAGAAGTTTATACATGTGCTCATTTCATACAGCTCAATATTCTAATACAGATGTTCTACACTAGCTCGACGAACAAATATACACTCTCAACAATAAACATAGCAACTTCGCCCAATCAAGTATATACATACATATGTATGTATATTATAAAGAGTACGCACAGGCCCTTCCACCACATCGAGGTTGTAGTCCATGGAAGGGGATATAATATATACACACACATACATATGTGTGTGTTTGTGAGTGTGTGTCTGTATGTGCAGACCGAGAGACGCTTGTTTCGACCGTGTTCGTAAACCTGCAGTTAACCTATAATTAGTTCTCTTTATTTTTTCAACAACGTCTGGGGCAACCTGCACAATAGAGTTCAGCTGTTGTGACTGTGTCAAATTCAAATGTCTGTACGAATCATTTCATCTACAACTTATGCCATGAGTTGACTTTTTTAAATTCCCATTATTTTCTGAAAGACCAATCTTCTTTTTCTTGACTCAATGCAAAACTATATGATGAATCATTTATGACTGAAGGAGTAAGAAAACTCAACTAGAAAGAAGCACCTTGAATCGAAAACAATATCCGTAGCGCTCTTTCTAAAAGGCCAAAGGAAAATTAAGCTTCCAGATTCAATTAATGTTATGCTGACGTTGAATGTCTCTTTTCGGCACAGGAAGGACTCCAAAGAATTTTCCATCTCCATCAATGGAGAGTCAGTAATGGAACATCGCGTATAAAGTGGACGGTGTGGAGCGGAGGTCAATCCTGGGACGACGGTCCAAAGGTCAGGAGAGGGAAAGGGAGGAAAATCGGGTAACAAGGAACTTGAAAGAGGGGTTGGGAACGTGTTTGCGTTGGTGTGCAGGACCTGCGGGACACTCAGCCCGACTCGACGGGAGCGGTGGCCCTTTTTTGCTTCAGGGGTTTTTATTTTTCTCTGCGTTTCATTTTATCGCGTCGAAAAAGCACTGACCCAGGTGTAGCGCAAGTCCTATTACTTTTCTACCCCTCTCGCTCCCCAGACGGTTTTGCCTGTGAACCGGGGAGAATTTTTTGGCAATCCATACAATCTTCGCTTTATACATACACCGATATCCACGCACGTGAAATTGCACTGGAAATAATGATCAGCAACGGTACACCTAATTGTTTTGAAGTTCAAGTAGTAGGGTGGGAGTTTGAATAACCCGATCTGTTCTTTTAATTACTTACATCTCCCATATGGGTTGTTACAAATGTGTTTGTCTCGAGCCGCCGTCGCGGCAGCGCCAGTAGCTTGTTTGTAAGTTTTAAATAATTAACATGCTTTCACACGCATTAAATTATGGCAAGCCCAAATATTTTCACAACTCGGCGTGTTTTTTTAATTGAAACATCAGCATTATGATGAAATTTATGCCATATAAAGCTTAAATAACGGTTATTGAAAATATCCAGTTTTGAAAATATGTTCTACACGTGTTTAATTTTCTTTTCCCCAGTATATTGGGTCCCTGACCGAAATAAAAATCGCTACAATTTCTTAAATAAATTATGCATGCACATTTTCATTGCCTGTTTTCATTTCTGTTGAAGCTGGCCGTGAATAACTCAAGTTCATATGTTTTCTTCTCATTCTCAATTTCTTGCGCTGGAGAGGCTAGTGCCCATGTGCTACCCCGAGCAAACCGGTCTACAAATCACATGGTCACTGCCGGGTTGCAATTTGCATTCAGGAGTTCAGTTCGCATGCCTCTTTCACTTTTTCCTATCGGTGTTACAGAATTCAATTATTTTAGCAGATTTTTTTCGGAAGTTGCTTGTCAATGAGAGGTAGTTAAATAGGATATGAAGTGCATTTTGTGTGCCTAAATGAGACCCGTTCCCAACACTTTTCATAAGAAAACACTCTCATGGGATTTTATTTGTACAGTGGTTAAATAATATTGTGAAAGGTAATCTCAGTATTAATAAGCTCATTGTTCTCGTAAGTAATATATTTTTACTCCCTAGATAATGAGATATAAATTTGGAGTGGAATGCGTGTCATAATGTATGTAGAGACGAGGAAAATTATAACGAAAATTAATACACTTCGAATAAAGGCCTCGAAATATGAAAACTTATAAGTTTTTGTATTTATAAAATTTATTGAAGCGCATTTTGTAAAATTAGCAATAGATTCTTCGAGTTTACTGTCATCACGGCTACAGACAAATAATTATTTTCTCAGATTAACGTTGTCAACTTCGTTCGTACTCCCCAGTAAATAGTAGAATTTACTTAAACAGCTTTACTCGGAGCCAACTAGATGCACTTGAAACTAAAGTAGCTATAGGATATTTTTTTAGTACAGTCTGTTGCATTGCGGAAATTTTTAGGAGGTAATCTCAGTATTAATATGATTTATCATATAATTCATCAAATAAAACGTGTATTGTACAATTGCCATTGCTACTGGCCAACACAGTCCTTAAAAGTCCTCCGTCGTTACCTAGACACAAAAAATACGTTTCTTATGGCCAGAGGAAGGAAATAGGCAAGCTATCGCCTGTGTTGTCGACATGGGAGATCCAACCACCGATTCAATACTATTCTTAACTTGTACTTGCTTATCACTGTATGCAAACCTTTGAAAACACAATGTCGTAGAATATAAGAGAAGCCTATTGCAATTTCACTTGCGTTAAACAGACAATATGGGTTCAGTGTAAAAATTAACATTAATAATTAGGTGGGATTTTAATGTGTAGTACACACAACAAACCCCTTATTAATATTTGTAAATATCTTCGGAAACAGTTGTAGTTGGTAATAGTTTTCGACGAAGCTTAGATTTATTTAGCGTGGTCACACTTGGGACTTATTTACTAATAATTAATTTGAAAGGCGTTCAGCACTTTGGTGTGAACAATTTAAAATAATATCTAACGAATATAGATATGACAATTACCTTGACACCAATTTGCGAAAAGATTTATGAATTACATACACGAGTTGAATTTACTCGTTAATGGTAGTCTTAGAATCGCGAATGATCATTTGTTAGCATTCGAATGTGCTCCTCGTTCAACGTTGCGTCATTGAAATGACTAGCCATTGAAAGTAATATGATATGAGTTTAATGGTTACCATTAAAATTATGTAATGTTCATTTAAAGAAAAATATGAAGCTCCTATTTATTAAGTACTTAATTTGATTTTAAACCATGGAGTTGTTACGAAAAAATGATTCAATAACTATTGTCAAACGGAAGAGCAATTTTGTCGCTTTTTCATTTTAAAACTTTAATATTTGTACCAAATAAAAACGTGTGGAATTTGACATGAATCACTTGTCATAATCTCTTCGTAGAGAATTTAGAAAAATGGATCTCGATATTTTTCAATTTACATCGTTCAAATTTTATGTCATTGAAACCGGTCGGACGCCATAGATCCAAAAATACTGTCTCAATACTTTTGAGATCATCTTCATTTTATTCAGCTTTCAACCGAGAAACCTTTTCTCAAGCATTCCCTTAAACGTATTTGTGGGCCGTGGAATATTTTCAATTCCGTCGACTTTATCATTTGTAGCGTTAATGGGATCGAATGAGCCCTTTCGCGGGGAAATGATTGATACTTAGCCCCATTGTACACTTCCCGTCGGAAACGGAACACGTGGGCGGAATGAAACAGACAATTTTCAATCGAGAACTAACCGCTCCGCTTTCATGTTTCCGTCGGGGTCAACAGAATGACGCACCCGACGCCCGGATCGAAATCCGACGCGAAATATCCGTTTCATCAGGTTTGCTGCCCCGGTTCGACGCCCTGCCTCCGAGGGCGGAAGAAGTGGAGGGGCGGGCCTCCCCTCCCCTCGCCGACACCTGCCACGCCACCTTTCCCCCAGCAGCCCCCTCCCCGCCCCTCCTACCCTCACACCCCCGTCCCAATCCACCCCGCCCCTTTCTCGCCCTCCCCATATCATTTGGGAAATGAATCCTCATTTTCCGTGGCGCTCCAGAGCATTTAAGCCCACCCCGTTGCCCGATTGAATTCACATCGCCGGCCCTGGAACCCCAAACTATGACTCCCTCCTCTTCCCTGCCCTCCTGAACAAAAATTAAAAAGAGGAAGACCTTTTTTTTTGAACTCGTCTTCCCATATTTTTTCCGGCCTTCCCTCACAGTGTTTTGGGGGAGGCCAAACCTTCTTCTCCGGGCTAATGAAGCCCCAGTTCCTCACCTGTCCCTTGCTATTCCTCGGTTCGAAACCTCCCTAAATTTTGGTGGCCCTGTTCCGACATAGCCAGGGTCTCCTAATCCCCCCACCACATCTCCGCGTTCACGTGCCAAAAGATAACTGCTCGCCCCAGTGCTCTCTCCCGGCGCGCCCGTTAGCGTGGCCAGCGGGCAAACAGGTTGCCTCTCTCTCTCTCACGTGGCCTTCGGAGACTCCTCTTCCCCTCTCTTCCGACCAGCTTTCCCTCCATCCATCCCTCACCCCACACCACCCACCGCTCCCCCGAACATCGCCGTCCGTCCACACAGACGCTACTAGTTAGTGGTGTGGAGCTCGTGTTTTTGAGCGGACCACGGAGGGCGAGGGGGCGGAGAGCAGGGGTGGGCTTTGCTGGTCGGCTGCTCGGGGTTAGGCGGTCATGATTATACTTCCGCCCTCCGCTCCGGGAGTCCACGAAATATATGCAGACGCACTCAGTCCGCTCAAGAGGTTGCACTTAACTCGTCTTTCTAACAAATGACGGAGGTTACCACGGTCTACGACCCGATTTGATATTTAAGAGTAAACCTCAACTGGTACTATACACGTGCTACTGTTGTGCATTTACATCTATATAATGGCCAGCAAGTCGTCGCAAGGGTGTGTGGCGGGGAGTCCTAGGTCATCACCCGTACGAGGGAACAAAACCACATAAAAAACCTATGCCCACATTGGCATATACGTTCATGCAAAAATCCTTTCAAGTTACATAATTATTAACTAACAAATAATTGCACCTCAAGATGCAGAAAAAAATTGTCCAATAACGTGTATGCTAGTATTTGAAAAGTAAGAAGGCGAAATTCCGCTACCACACGGACATGTAACATACTACGGTCTCCTACTCCAAGGACTCGGGTAGGGAATGGGACCCAACGCTGCAGGTAACGTGAGGGCCCCCCCACAGAGAGAGCCGAGGATGGAAGAAGAAACTTATAAACAAGACAAAGCAGAGCAAGCAATGCTGTAAAGAGCACCATATTATTGAATAGAATTCTAATTCTATCATGCCGGAAGTTTTTTGAAAACAAAACCCACGAGGTTAGTGAATGTGATTGCAATTGAGTTAAACTAATAATTCCCAAGACGTTAAGGGTGGCAAGTGGATTTTTTTCTATCAATAGCCCTACAGTTGCTATCCCTTATTGTCAATGGAAAGAAGGAGTCATTGAGTTTGCTAGTTCTGGCATCAATTTTCCGAATTTTATATGCATGTAAAGATCACGTAATCATGGAACTGGATCAGTTCATATCCTTGCATCGTATATGGTTTTTCAGGATTATATGGTGCCCAGAAAATCACATTATTTACGTAGAGATGAAATTTTTTGAGGGAAATCCTTGATTTTAACCTGGTCCCTTCAGTTATTAGGAGAAAAATTAAACCAAGAGCAGCTCACAGCAGTATTTAAGAAGAATTAGTGTCATAACGAGTCGAAATAAGTATTGTAGTGCCTTTTTCTGGATTCCATTCTGTTGGTTTTATGCCGGGCGATAGTTGCTTTTCTATCGCGATCAGTGATTCCCAGTTAGATTTAGGGATAATTTGCGTGGAAAGGATAAATTGAGGCTTGCATGATTGCTATTAATTGTCTAATCATTTGTGAGTAGTCATAAGGAGGAAGAAATACCGTGGGTAAACGATCGATGAGAATAAATAATAAAACCCTCCCCTAGGATGAAATATCTACTATAGGCTATACACTGCTTATGGTTAGGCACAATTTTACGGACTGCGTAATCAAATCGCCCAGTATTCTAGGAGCAGATTTGGATTTAGATCAATATCTACTGCAAATGAAGTTAAACATCAAATTAAAGAGGATAAAACAGGGAAGACGAATGAGGAAATGGAATATGGAAGCGTTAATCAGGAAAAGTACAAACAGTACCAGCAGGCAGTGGAAAAAATTATGAGTGAGGGAAGGGATATGCAGGGTACAGTAGAATAAAATTGAAAATATTCCGAAAAAGGATATCGTAAGCCGCAGGTGAAATTAAAGTACTAGTTACCAAAAAAAGGACTAGAATACCATTGATTGCTGTCTAGTTGATTAAGAAGATACACAACGGCATAGCGAAGTTGGTGAGCATTTCAGAAAGATGGAAAATGTGCGGGGAAAATTTTAATGGACTAATCCGTAGCATATATGAGTGAACAATCTGGCTTCCAGATTTCTTCCTATTACATATACTTAATACCCCGCTAGCCTCCGCAAGGGTGTGTGGCTGGAGGTGTCAGGGCACCACCCGTGATAAATAAAAAAAAACGCATGCCAAAGCCACAAATTTATAAAGTCCACAAAAAAACATGGTATGCAGGTACATTCCTCCTTCCAGGTACATTCCTCCGTTCACTCCTGCACATTCACGCAAGAACTCTTACACCCCCCGCACATGCAAGCACACAAACTACCAACTAACATACACATGCACCTACAAGCATACCTAATATCTTGGCAATGTTTAATGTTGTTCTGGCTTATGAATTAAATGTTTTTAATATTAATAAACTGACTCTGGCTTCTTACTATTATGATTTTTGATTATTCTGGGAAAGTATGAGTATTTGTAGCCATCTGTAATGGAATCTTATTTCATTTTTCTGGTCTGATCTACCCAAGTAGTGTGGGGCCATGATAATTCCTATTGTGTCATTTTTAAACTCTTATGTTCTAAACCTTTCTAAAAGTCTAACGCTAGCTTGTTCTCTTCGTATCTGAAGTGGCTCCATGCCTAAAACCCTTAAGAGACCAGTGACCCCTGTGATCTTATTATAACAAATTTCCTCTGGATATTATCTAATTATTTTTGCGAAATTTTCTCCCAAGTTTCCCAAATACCTGCGGCATATTCCAAATGAGATCTAACTAGAGAAAATAACACCTTTCTTTAACTTTCCCATTATATTTCCCCACCACCCGTTTAATGAAGCCTAGTTTATTTAAAGCAATTCCGCACATTGTCCTGATATGTTCTCCCCATGAAAGGCGTGATGTTAGAACCACGTACAAACATTTAATTTGTTTACCATCTATTTCGTAGTTTATGTCCTGTTCGCCACTTCCATTGTTCCAAAATTTCAAAACTGCGCATTTGTCTATAGTAAGCATTAATCCTCATTTCTTGCACCAATCCGAGATTGTGTCTAAGACTCTAAAGAGTAGCTCGTGATCTAGTAGGCTCCTTATTTCCATGTATACCCCCGTTTCGTTAGTGAATAACTTGAGATTGCTACTAACGAGTGCGCTTAAGTCATTCATGTACGAGTATGTTAAGAACAGAAGAGACCGTATCACACTTCTCTGGGGGACGCCCGAAGTTACATCTCTATCCGTTGAGCATAACCCATCATTGATTAATATTTGTTTGCGATATGATAAGAAGTCTCTAATCCAATTAATAATTTTCTCGTTGATTCCATAGGATTTAAGTATATGTAGCAATTTATTGTGTGGGACTTTATCGAAGGTTTTTTGAAATATAGGAATATTTCATTGACTCGTGTGTTGTTTTCTCCCGATCTGAGTATATCGTGAATGAAAAGGTCTAATTATATTTCGCAAGATCTGCTGTTTCACATTTTCCCTTTCAGCTTGCCTCTTGGACACACAATAGGATTATAGAGTGGATACCAGATATTTGTACCCTGAAATTGACAGTTACCTGTTGACATCATGGTCGATCGCTGATCAATTGGTGTGGAATATTACAAAGAGATTCGTTCATCGACGATGAAAACATTCAATAAATCCTCAGTCTATTCAATATATTCATTAATCTTCATTTTTCCAGTGTTTTTCTGCAAATTTATAACGTCTAATGTTTTACACTGCTGTTTCGTCAAAAATAATTTTTATGTGTATAGAATTTATGGCGTGCTCATTAATAAACATATGAAATTTTGCTTTATTTTGGATGATAAATGGGGAATTATGTTGGTAAATTAAGTCTGTACGCTGTAATTGCGTGTGCATACTTACCTTTTAGGATTTTGCCCACGACTCACAAAGGTCTTCTAATGTGGTGAAATAATATTAGTTGTTCTATAAGATTGACATAATAAGCCAAAATCTAGGAAAATATTTGATAAAAGACTTGTATGAAATTGAGAAACATTTATAGATTTCTTGTCATGAAAATAAAAAAATTTATGTAATTTTTGGTAAATGTTCTTCAACAACCAGATTGCTTTTAAAAATCCTTCAGATCCTCCTTTTAGTGTGTGTACTCGCAAAGTGTAGGGCATCTGATGACCGGAAGCAGACAGTTTTATTTCCAGTATTCTTGCTAATATACGAATTTAGCTCGCTTCTTTATATACTCTCTTATTAGCAATCGTTTATTGATCCTGTTGAGAGGTTTTTCATATAAAATTAAGTTATAACGACTTTCAGAGTGCATAAGTTTCAAGAAATTTTCAAGCGTCAAGAAATAATATAACTAATGGGTACACTTTTTTCATTGAGGCAGGTAAATAGCAATTTTGTTAATTTCTGTCAGTGATCAAATTAATGAATATCAAATGTATGTGTTTTTAAAAAGGTGGGTTTTGATCCGCTAGCTGTGGTCAAGTCTCTGGAAGGGATGAACTAGGGCAAATGTCTCAAGTGAGCAGATCTCTAAAAGCGCATGGTTGGACCAAAATTGGGGCACATCCCTAAACTATTTGTTCTCGTGAGATAAGGCGTCTAGAATTGGTCAAAATGTGTGAAGAATAGTTTGAGGTTTCTATCCATCAATTGCGATGAAGCCTTGTTTCCCACATAAGTCATATTCATTTTCTGCGTCAATAAAAATTTTTTTAATATGCTTTTTTTATCTTTAGTCACGAATCAGGTTTCTCATGGGATGCTTAGATGCGCATGAGAGTAATGGTATCCGGAAATTGTACACCAGGTACCCAAAGTCATTCTGCACTTATCCTGTAGTCGAAGGGAGAATCCCTAGGGTTATTTGTTTTTTAATTAGTTAAATTTTGCAAGTCAGCAAATTTATTTCCCTTCAAGAAGGATCTCTTCTCCTTTCCTTATGGTTTCAGTTCTTCTCACATTTCTTGTTGCTTCAAATAATGTGTGCAGTACGTAAACGTCAAAAATTTCTTAATGGGACATTTTTTTTAAGAAACAGAGGCGGATAAACAAAAAAATGCCTGGAGCGTAAACTTGATCTCTAAACCGTAAACTTCATCTCAGCAACCCTCTTTTTCTCGTTACGACTCCAAACTTAAAACGACCATTTTGAATTCCGAGATTCATGACCTCTTCTCCAGGAGAGCGAAACTCGAATTACAAGCATACCACCTCCACCTTAAACTGACAAAATATCTCGATGAAAATTAATTTAACCTTTGGATGGAATTCGACAGAAAAGTTCACCTAATTAGTCAACACAAATATCACATGAAATCCTTCGCCCTCTCCAAAAAATTGGCATCTTTGATTTCCGATAAAACAAAATCCCCTCCGAGCATTGTTAATTCATACCCTTTCGTTAAAAACCTTTCAGGTATACAGTTTTCACCGGAAGAACTTTCCCTACTTAATCGTGGACTCAATTTTAGTGTCCCGCCCAAAAAACCTCCCCTTCACGACTTGATTGCTTCCATCGAGTGCTCTATTAAGTCATTTATTCCTGACATTCGCAAAATTTTTAAATCTAAATTAAAGAAAATAAGTTTACAGTTTCGGCATTTTTTTTGTTTACATTGATATAATTTCTTGGAATATTTTTAGCAACCAAAATGGAATCAATTACATTCTAAATAATATGGCTCTAATAATCTGCATAACTTAGAGATATTTTTCCTTTCTTCATGATTTTTCTCCATTATGCTAAATTCTTTTTAGATTTGTGCGGAAACGGAATTTAAAATTAAATATACTCATAATTATTTCAATTAAAGTCCAGTTTTTAAACATGAGTAAGTGCGAACATTTACCGTTGAGTATGCATGTTAGCTCATTTTAATAACGCACATGTTACAGGGGAAACTACTTATACAAATATTCTTCGAAAGTTTACCCAGTTAAAGAGGAATGTACGTTTCTCTTTCGTAAACTAACTCTCGGTACGATTACTTAACTCTAATTCGAATATTCTTTCTCCACGTTTCAAGTTCCTTAGTAAAAGCTTAATAATTCTCCCTCTTAATTTCGCCAAAGTAATGTCACCCATTGCTAATACTCTTGCTTCCCGTTTATTTTACTTCGTTGGTGGTAATGATTTGTGAGCTATGAATTTAGAATAGATCTTTCTTGATTAATCGAGTCTATTTTTACCAAAATTTATAATACTAATTTTAATTTTAATGATAATGAGACATTCATTATTAAAGAGGTTCATTGCTCTGGTCAGAGAATCTCATTCTTCAGGTTTTTTCAGTACATTAAGAATTGATATTTATTTCTACCGCTCGAACTTTTTAACTTACATAACTTTTTTACTCTTCTCTTCCCTATTTTCAATTGTCATAACATCAAGCAGATGAGCAGTGTTTAGTAGCGAAAGAGTACTTGTCGAATTTTTCGCATTTCTTGCAGGGTAGTAATTTGAGTTGTCTCATTAATATTATGTACTTCACCTTTCCTCAAATTCCTGCTTCATTTTATCTCTGAGTAAGAACGATTATCGTTATATCAGTCTCTTGGATTACTTATTATTAATAAAGACGTTAGGAAGTGTACGGATGTTGGCGGAATCAAATCTCACTCCCGGCACTATGAGTGAAAATGGATAAAATCCAATTTGGAATCCCTTGGTAAAATATTTGGCACCACTCCTAAGCGTATAATTAGCATCGTCAAAGCCACATTCCTTCTGTTCATATGATAGCTAGTTATTGCATTCACTTTCCTAACTAAGACCGGTAAATAATTTTCACTAAAATGAGATATTCCTCATGAGAAAATAAATTTGCACTTTTCCACAAGGTTACCTTATATAAACTTATGAAAACTTAAGGAAAAGTGCAAATTTATTTTCTCATAATGGCGAACTTCCACCACATCTCGCCTGGATCTGTTGAATATATGAGATATTTCTGTTTATGCATGTCTGAGTACGTAGCACTGAGAGATGACCTTAATGCTACCGTCCCCTGTACCCTATGCCTGTAGCCAGAGTCGAATTCAGGACGTTCGAGTTTACCAGGTAGCTGTTCGTTCATTGGGGCAATTTACCCTATAAGTTATTCTCATTAATAGTGTTATTTATGGTTATTTGCTCCACCTTTGCGAGTCGTCTAAGTGGATTTCAGTGAATAGTGTCTAATATTATAATCGTAGTTAATCATTATTCTGATGATCAAACAATAAGATAAAAATACCAATACAATATCATTATTGTACGGAGGAAGTTCGTGTGTTAGGCTAGGAGAAAGCGGAGAGGAAATTATGAAAAATAACCCTCTCTTACTGACGTGATTTGTTACTAGTGATATCATTTACACTTTCAATAGCCGAGGTCAATTTTGCGTGCCTATCGCTAAACATTGAGAAACCTTAGCTCAGAATCGATTTCCTGCGCTCTCATTTGAGACGATTTTCAATTCTGCTTCCTTAAGGCTGCGTTATGGTGGGCAATGAGCTTGGCAATGGTGAATACCTAAAGATGCATAGTTATAATAGAGAGGTAAGCAGCATGGAGTACCTAAATATTATGGGAGAGATCTGGGGGATTTAATCATTCGAGCAGTCCAATTAGTTATATCCGGGGGAATCGGTATTTATTCTTTTCTCCTGATGACGATGTTCACTGGCCGAGTGAGGAAGCAGGGGGCTCTTTGGTTCCTGGCTCATTTATTTGTCATTTATCGTCCGCGCATTTAGGCGCCCTGCGGCGCACAGCCTGCCGGGAGGCACCCTTTCCCTCTGCCCTCATCGTTAACAGCCAGGGGATAAGTGAGTGGAAGGCCTCAGTGACCGCTTCACCCACGGCGGCAACTCCACCCCTTCAATCCACCACCGCCTTCACGGCCCTGTTTCCATTGAATAAAAAGATAAGAGGGAGGGTGAGGAGCGAACCTTCCTACCTGTGCATTGAAATCCAATTCATCATCGTCGCCCCGTCTGTGACTTACGTCTGCCGATGGAGTAACCCTTATCCGCTCGCCCCATCTCGAGAGCAGGCGGGGGTAAATGCGTTAGGGGGGTCCCCCTTACCGTCGGAAGAAGCAAATTGCTCCATTCTCTTCTCCCCTTTGTTTCCCTCGTGGGAACCCCACTCCCCGCCTCGCATCCGTACTTCTTTCACGTGTTAAAGAGAAAGCACGATTGTGCTATTAATTAAGCGCATTAATATTGGAGCATAGAAGTGGTCGTTTTTAAAATGTATAAATGCCAGTTCATTTTAGCACATTAAATCTCGTTATTCAAAGAAATAGTTGGACTATTTCAGTGCATTCATGCGTTCATTGTGTCCTAATTTAAGCACAAGTCATACTCGAAATAAATATAAGGTATTAGATTTAATGTTAATAAATGGAGTTTTTTTCTAATAGCTTCTTTATGCACGAGCAATTGAACTGAATTTGCGACAATTCTTTATCAACGGGAATTAATGCTGAAAGTGTTTTATTTGAGTCCCCTTAGGTTTATGAGCGAATAGAATCTCAAGAATGAATCTTTAAATAACTTTCAGGATTTCATTCATTCATCGGTTCTTCACGACTCTCTTGTATTTGTCTCCATGGGGCTTGCGGAAATGCCCTTCCAATAAAATACCTAAAGATATAGCGCATTCTGAGTAAACCATTTAAAACCATCACTCATTGGTAGCATTTCCCATTGAAAGAAATTTGTTTGCGTTTTCAAAATATATATATACTTAAAAGAGTACTGTACATGTATTCTACCATAATATTAGAAAACAACGGTGATTTTTATATTTTTACTTATTTTATAGTAAAGCAAATTCAAAATTTGTTTGGTATTAATTCAATTGAACGTGCAAAAGTATTTGCCTCTCTATATAATTTGAATTGACAAACAGAATGTGTTATTCAATTCTCATTCAAGTTATTTTGGTTATACATGTATGTCTATGTACAGATCTAAGATTTACATACCATTTCCGTATGTTTGTTTCTACCGTTATAATTTTTATATTGAAAATCGATGGTGATCCGGGAAAAGGTAAGCACCTATGTTTTCTACATACAATCGAGAAATAAGTTGGTTATCGATTATACAGCCACGCAGTTGAGTTCCCATTCGGGTAACCTGTATAGATGGGTGATAAAATTCCCGGAATAAGTGAGGCCTTAAGTTCAAATTTGCTCAATTTTCTGAGCCTCGCTATTGCGACCTATTCGTATTGAAATTTCATTTGTGGTACTGGCTTGTTTGGCCATTATTATTGACAGCGTAGCGTTTATGACAAACTAATAATATTTTATGACCTGTGTCATTACCCTGAAGTCGACCATATTCCTAAATTTGAAATTATTACCAATTGGAATCTTGTCTCACAGGGCTTTTTAGGTTCCAAGGTTACTCCCGGTAAGTCACCTGCTACAAACCTTTCAACTTTAATGGAAAACCCACTTTGACTGAATGAAATTTTTTTACTCTCCTATCAGTGGGTGTATATGGGTGTATGGGCGGGAGGGGGAGAGGGCAGTTGGGAATGGCGTCAGGGTGGGAGAGGGGCTGTAGAACAGAGAGAGGTGCAGGAGGGGGTTGCGGGAGGAATATATCAGACCATTAACAAATACACCCTTGTAATGAGTGTTCTTGGAAATTTCCAAACTTTCTAAGGCATGTAATCTTAAACCTTTTTTCTCTAAATTTAAAATCTCATGAACCAAGTCACTTGTGTGGTTATTGTCCAGTTGGTGTATGGCAAAACAGGAAGGAGGATTTCTGTTTTGGAAATTGGTGTAATATTCTTTTACACGTTCACGGAAATTCTTCACTATTTGTTCAATGTAAATACCAGAAAACGCATAACACAATTGATACACTCCACTCTCCACCCGCTGTTTCATAAAAAGTTCCCTAAGATGCCTTAAGAAAAGAATTTCTTTCAAGCACTTTATATCCTAAACATACATATCTTCAACTGATAAAGAGAATATATTTCCAGTCTACCTTTACTTAAGGCCTTATTCTCAATTCTCTCAGGGTTAATTGCTTATATGTAATGCTAGTCACGGTATGCAACGAATTTTTATGCCATTAAAATTCATTTAGTTTAATCGCGTAAGTTTTAACCACTTGATTTTCTCACTTGGTCGATCATCTACATCTACATAATGCCCCGCAACCGCCGCAAGGGCGTGTAGCGGGGGGTCACCATCTGTAAAAGGGAAAAAAACCACATTCAAAATAAATAAATCCATGAAAAACCTATACCCACAGTGGCGTATAAATTGCAATGCAATGCAAAAATCCGTTCGACGTACACGCATACAAGACCATATACTTAACATAAAAGCTCCACTTCAAGATACATCTTATTTAAATATAGAATAGATCACTCCCATGGACTACAACCTTGCGGCGGACGGGCTTGTGCGTTCCGGTGACCCCTAGAACTGTGCTGGCGGGAGTACTAATAATTGCTCCGGTTAGGGTCACCCATGGGTCGAAGGTTAGGAGCCAGACGAAAGGTAGTCCACGCAGCGTCTGTTCTTCAGCGAGGCAGCTGCAAAGGCGTCTGACCCCAGTGGGGCGGCCATTGAGTGATGGTGTCACGTTATAAACACTGTTGAGGAAGGCAACGGGAAACCACCTCAATTATTAATTCCACGAAAAATGATGGACACAAGACAGAAATTGACTACTGGCAACAGCGAGACTCGGCCCAAGCGGCCGTGTGCACCGTTGAACGAATGTGTGGAGGAAATGATTAAAGATTCATGGGATGAACTGGAGGTAGGAATGAAAGTCAGAAAGGAATTTGTAAAATCGGTTAGGTTTGCTGATGACCAAGCATTAGTTGCTCAGTCAGCCAAGGGGTTTCAAACATTGTTGAGTGAAATGGAGGTTCAGTGCGATAGATGTGGGATGAGAATCAATATTAATAAAACAAACGTTATGCGATTTTTCAGAAAGAAGAAGACTAAGCTAAATATTAAAATAAGAGGGGAAAATATAGAGGAGGTAGAACAGTTTTACGCACCTCGGAATTGTTTTGGACCAACTCGGTCAAAGTAGTAGGGTCGTAAGGAGAAAAATTGCGCTAGGCATGGTGGCATAAGTATGCCAATAGTCCCGGGTAAACTAAGTCACAATTTAACAATTTTATATTTCTATGAAGAAAATTTGTCACAAAACTTATGAGATTTCAATTATACTCCAGGTGCATAGACTCGATTAATATTTTGCGTACCTCACGCTATAAAGCACCTAAAGTGGCTCCGTAACATCGGTATAACATAGTTGCGTGGGTGATGGCACCAAGTATTTTCAGGTTGCATCCGCCTGTGATCCATTAATGGACGACGATTTTGCTGGATTTGTACTCATCTACTTCAAATATTACTGGTATAAAAATTTTCTAATGTCTAAGATGTTGCATAATTTTCTTTAAAAAATGACATTTAGAAAAATATTTTGTTAGTCGGGGGACTTAGTGAAAAAAGGAAACAAGGAACACCACATGTGTTTATTGCTATATTCGTTCAAAAGGTTGGGACGCATTGATAACTGAGAAATAAAGATAGGTTTTAATAAGAGAAAACCCCAGGGAAATCCAATTATAGTACAAAAATAGCAAAGGAACGAGGGAGTCTATAAAAGTAATAAGAATGCAGAAGGGATAAATAATGCAATTAAAAAATGTACATGTTGGCTTTGGGAATCATTCGACAATATAAGTGGAACCAAAAATTCGAATTATTGGAATCTTAAACTATTTATGTCAATAGAGAACTAAAAAAAGATTAATCCGCCCTAAAGACAAAAAGATTTCCTAACAATCAGAATAGAAATAGGAAGTAAAATAGAGAACAAATTGAAGAAAAGCGGTTGAGGCAAACTGTCACGTGCACTATTCAACAGGTACACGAGGGAGTCAATGAAATAAGGAATAGGCGACAAAGAAATCCAGGTGAACGGATAATAAAGATATATCGTTTGAAGATATTGCAAAAATGGCAAATAATCCGGTACGCCAGCTAGCATCATTTGAAAGAACGGCCCAAGTCTCTAAAAATATAAAGGGAAAGCGAACAACGAATACCAATATCTCATTATGCTTCAGAAGGGATAAATAGGTAGTTCTTACGTGTATAAACGAGCAATAGAACAAGCGGAATCATTCACCTCCCTATGAAGGAAGCAGAAAAAATTGGCATTCAATCGACTAGAAACTTCGGCCATTGGAAAAAAAGGTCAGAGAAGACGTTTTTGAAATCCTTAGTTTGAAAAATGAAACATTCAAAGGAAATTTGTATAATTGGCCTAGTATGCTTTTCATTCTTCTTGGAAATCGAAAACTTTTTCAATGTGTATGTGCCTGTTCTGGCTTTCATAAGACAGCACACCTTTTGTGTTTTTGTTGTCGGTGTTATACAGAACTGCCTGCATGTACACAGCTTTGTAATTTCATTCAGCATGAAGGAACGCGTCACCTTGCTAAGCTTGGCTGTTGAAATAAAACGCATAGCTAAAAATAGCTTAAAGGAAGAGTTATGAAAGCCAAAAACCTCAAAGGCAATAAAATATAGTAAACATTACGGATTTTTCATAAAGAAGGCGTAAAACTCTTTGGTGTTTAGGTGTGTATGAAGAGATCAAATGAATTCACACCTGACCTCTGGTACAGGATTACAGCCCATGGTATAAGTATTTGTTGCTACCAACTCCTCGGGGGGATTATTTTACACTGTTCGTGCGCATTTTTATGGCAATAAAAAAATAAAACAATAGGTGAAGAGGTCTTTCATCCATCACATCGCTAATTTTGACCATTAAAGACTCTGTTTCTTCAGATTCACGATTGCACTGGATTTAAATGCTTTCTTACTCCATATTTTCTATAGTTTATGCAGGCATATTTTTCGTCACAGTCCCTTAAACTGTACATCATTATCGATTTAGAACGTACTCTCCCTAGTGGTCGGAGCTCGCTCCAAAATTCCATTTCCGGAACGATTGAAAATCAAAATCTAGTTCCTGCAAAATGGTAGGTGCAATCTAAAACTTATCAACAGCAACTTCAGATGGTTCGTCTAGCACAAATATAGGTCTAGATGAAGATTTACATAATATTTAATAATTACTTGCTATTGGGTATATACACGAATACTTTTGAGATCTTTGTGGAACCTAATTACGGAATTATGTAAAGAAAGTTGAATTTTTAAGGAAGTAATATATTATCAGTGAAATTGTTTCAATTATTATTATTGCAATGCGACGTAGATGACGTTGACATAAACATTTATATTCACTTTATAGTTTAAATCCACTAATATACTTACATGACGGATTCAGGTGTGATGTGGTGGAACTGCTCCATAATAACAGAGACGAAAATTCTTACAATATTCCACCTAATAATATGTATATTAAGTATAAAATCGCTTCCATATTATCCCCCACTAGTTATCACGTAGGCAACAATTGGTTTAAAAATGCTAATTTTTCTAATTTTTTCTAATGCTTCACATTCATTGAAATTACGTTTCTTCTCTTTCATCGACAGATCTTCTTAAAGAACCGAGAAGACTGTTTTAAATGGCTTTCAATACACAGAGTTTGTAGACAAAGAATCTCCGTAAGCATGTCGGATGATTACATAAGCCTCGGTGGATGATTTTTTCAGCCAAAAACAAAGCCTTATTACAGTGTATTGCTAATTGTAATACATTCTGAAATGAGTGAGACAACTAAAACATGTACAACATATATTCAAATAAAAATAAATTTATCACAATAAATTAGGTGAATCCTTCTTTATTGAACACCCCTCGAGTCAACAATTTCTTCAGTTTTATTCAGAGGCATGGCAATCCATTGAAATCATTAATATTATTTAAGAATTTAGATTGTAAATACCATCTTCGATCAAAAATAATTTATTTTTCGATAAGTTGACTTCGAACAAATTGGAATATAATTGATAATGACGAATTGGTATTTTTTTGCACGCCGCATATTTTTTCTTAAAAATTTAACATATATTCTCATCAAAAATATCTACTATTATTGAGAAATTAGCTCATCAGCCGGACATTTATGCTGAAATATATCCGTATGCTGACTAATTAGCCAAATGCTGAGAAAGGTCTTCACTTCTGTTACGTTCTTTTGGAACGCTTCTACATTTTTCTGTCACCGAAATTTCTCTATAGTCTCTTATTTAGGTTTCCACAACATTTCCTTGGATATGATTATTGTAGAGCTCTCAATACATCCATATTACCATACCCGTGCTAAAGCTCTTCAATTTATTCTTGCATCACTCATTACATAATTTATGATTCATTGTTTCTTACTTCTTTTTTGATTTTTCTCCGAGATGTTTCTTGATTTTTAAACTGTAGCTAATCCTACCTGCCTCCCATCACTCCCCCACATATCATTGCATCCAAATTCCCAACCTCTATTATCACTGGTTTATTCCTGGCCAACTTTTTCTTTTGATTCTCATATAAATTCTATACTCCTTCCTCTCAGTGAAAAATGTCGATTTGTAACAGAAATATTCTAGACTGCTTTTATTTTTACCGGGAAAATTCAGTTACTCTTTATCCACTACTATTCTGGGCAGTGTTCTATTAATGATTTACTACTTTGAGTTGATTTTCTTCCATAGCTTTAAATTATGCAGCGTATGTGGTGGCTTCGGTAATTCTTACACTCTCTCAATCTCACCTCTCCTAAAACCAACCTATCTAGCTTTCGACCATTTCTGTCGGGATATTTTAAATATTCAATGCGCCTCTTGTTGCCTTAGCCGTCCAACATATTCCCTTACAGTCATAGATCGCATCTGAGTCTGCCATGTAACTTTCGTAACTACTCGGGGGTGCAAGTAATTTGTGTGATGATAACAACGGAACTTATTCTCCCCTTCCACCAGACACAACACCCGATCAATTGGGCCGAGTCCCCTAGATTCATTACCCGTTGGTTACCGTCCATATTAATTTCATGGGGAAATTAATTGAGGGTGTTCCCCGTTGCATTCTTTGATAGTTTCTTTTCACTCTAACTAATTTAGCTGTCCCAAAGTAAATTTAATAGGATTTAAATAAAAAATGTCTAATTTTCGATAAAAACTTTTACGTTAAAACGAAAATGGTTACTAAAATGCTTCTGGAGTTGGGGCGGGACTCATTCGAAAAAAGACGATTCAATGCTAGGTAGAACTTACTAAATAAATTCATATCCACATGCTTCAGCACCGAGGTCTCGCAAATTATTCGCAACCCTACATACATTGGTCGCTTGGATCAATTATATAAAATTTGGTAAATAGATTCCATAACTAGCAGGCTCAAGGACTCCTTCTCACGAACAATACAGGATAGCAACTGTATGGTTATATCTGTATATAGTAAAAATCCCACTTGCCGCCTTCAACGTCTAGGGAGTAATTAGTCCTACTCAATTGCATGCACTTTCATTGTCCTGAGTACTTGGAGTAGGAGAACATTGCATATTTCATGCTCATGTGGTAATGGAATTTCGCCTTCTTATCTTTCAATTTCTAAACTTTCACGTTATTGTATCATTTTTCTACATCCTTACGTGCAATTGTTTCTTAGTTGATAATATGTGTATATAATGAGATCACTAATCGAGAGGAATATAGAATACAACCAGGACGTTTTTGCCTGTTTTGTAGATTTCGAAAAAGCGTTTGATAGAGTGAATTGGGAAAAATTAATGCGTGTATTGCAGAAAATAGGAATGGATTGGAGGGACAGGAGACTGATCCGCAACCTGTACATGTCTCAGACTGCTCAGGTGCGAGTGGGGAACGGAGAGTCCGGATGGGCAGTGTTAGGAAGAGGTGTAAGGCAGGGTTGCCCATTGTCACCGGTACTGTTCAACGTATACGTAGAGGAAATGATTAAAGAAGCATGGGAAGAACTGGAGGTAGGAATGAAAGTCGGAGGGGAATTCGTAAAATCGGTTAGGTTTGCTGATGACCAAGCATTAGCTGCTCAGTCAGCCAAGGGGTTGCAAGCATTGTTGAGTGAATTGGAGGTTCAGTGCGATAAATATGGGATGAGAATCAATATTAATAAAACAAAGGTTATGCGATTTTCCAGAAAGAAAAAAGCTAAGCTAAATATTAAAATAGGCGGGGAAAAAATAGAGCAGGTAGAACAGTTTACATATCTTGGAAGTGTTTTGGACCAATACGGTCAAAGTGGTAGGGACGTAAGGAGAAGAATTGCGCTAGGCAAGGAGGCTTTCTCAAGGAGGAGGGAGTTGATGACGGGGACGTTGAGTAGGGATGTTAAGACAAGACTCGTAAAAACTCTGATATGGAGCGTAGCTATGTACGGCGCGGAAACGTGGTCGCTGAAGCAGGAGGATAGACGTAGATTGGAGGCTTTTGAAATGTTGGTGTGGAGAAGAATGGAGAAGGTGAAATGGACCGAAAGGAAAACAAATGAGGAAGTCCTAGAAATGGTGGGGGAGGAGAGGGGTTGGTTGAGAGAAATCCTATGGAGGCAAGAAAAATGGATGAAAGGCGTATTGAGCGGTAGTGGAATGTTGAAGAGGGTAATAGAGGGGAGAATGTTGGGCAAGCGAGGTAAGGGTAGGAACAGGATAGGGATGTTGGACGGGATGAAGGGAGGAAAGAAGTACACCGAGATGAAGAGGGACCTGATATAGATTAGTTTGCAAGGTGGGGAGTCACAAAATGTTTATTTGATAGTTGTGTCCATCCAAAAACCTACCTTAACCGGTAGATTACCTAATAAAAAATATGTGTATTCGCATGCGTATAAGTAGATTGGATTATTGCATGAATATATACATCACTGTGGGTATAGGTTTGCATGGATGTCTTGATTTTGAATGTAGTTTTGTTCGCTTTTACGGGTGGTGACAAAACACCCCCCGCCACACGCCTTTACGGCGGCTTGCGGGGTATTATGTAGATGTAAATGAATGGGATTGCATGGCAGCCAATCAGCCCCCTCACCGAGTAATAGTTTCTTCGTAGGTCTTGCTATTATTTTCAACCACTTTACAATCAGTAAGTCAAGAATAAATTAGTAAAGTCAGGAAATTTAATTCAATTACCAATCCCAATTATTAAAGATCGTACATATTTTGGTATTAAATGACAGTTAACGAATTTCACGGTTGAGTTGCCAATAATAATGTGCACTTATGTATTCATAAATGTAGTGTAAAAGAATGTATTAACAATTGGTAATTTTACTCTATGGTGCATTGATATTTTTTATGATTCATATCAAGTATTTTCTTTTAGCTCATTTTAAGCTTTCGTTCCGTTTTTCGCACAAACCAATAGAACAATTTGTGATCTTACCAGAATGAGTGGAAAGGGAAGTGAAAGTCTCTTATAATTATAGTTTATATCGGGTGTCTGATAAAATTAATATAATTATACGCCAACGTCTTATCCCATAGCCACCCCCGCTCCTCTCCCATCTACGAATACTTTGCAGAAGTTTTCAGCCAAATGAGATTCATCGACCGCTTTATCTTCCTCGGATTGTCGTTTATTTTCGGTAATTTCAGTTCTGTCACCGTACTTATATATGCATGTAAAACTATATATTTTTTCCACCCATTCATCTTTAGGAAGGCGGTGTTTAGGATAATCTTTTTTTAACTTTGCCGCAGCACCTTTGCAGGTGGCTCGGCCCCGCGTGGGCTTGGGCGTTTCTGAGAGTTCCACTCCCCTCGGCCCTTCTCCTTCCACAAACATTTTTGGATTGCTCGGATATATTCTTTTTTTATTCAAAAATACTTCTCTTCCATTCACATCCGTGATCTCGGATTTTGCCGCCTCCTCTCCCACAATAACATTTTCTTTGCCTGTGACAAAACAGGTCTCACCCAAAAATAAACTTTTCTTGAGATGAGCCGTAAAATTTCTTCACGACGAAGTACAAACGTATATCGTTTCCCTGCTTTCTTTTTAATGGTGGCATGGACGCAATTTATTAAATGGGCCAAACATCCCTCAACCTTTGCCACACCGACAATGCAGTCAATTTGATTCCACTGCTAATGTCCAACATCTCCACTATTTAGGCGAAATTCCGACAGGAAGAATGGAAGTTCTTCATGAAGTAAATGAATAATCTAAAAGGTCATTTTGACTTTATTCGGAAAAAATTCGATGCACAGGATCATATCAGTACAGCAGGAAGATCCAATTTAAATATCATGCCTTCTCCAAGAAACAACTCTGTTATTTAATTAATTAAAAATATGTAATCATGTATCTAGATGATGCACTTCGTAATAAGTTAAAACGAAGAGAGATGTTGCAAGGAATACCCTTTGAACAATTTTGTCAGCATATCGCAAAATGGTGCGACCGATTTCAGATTTAATTCCAACGCCGCTGTGTTTCTGATGGCATATTAAGTGCACAGACTTTAGCTCAGCTCCAACCTCCGAAGAATGAACGATTAAATTAGATATTTGGCACATGAAAGCATAAATTCTTAGAAAATGGAGTGTGACGTAAAAGATGGAATGTTAGCTAAATGGCTCGAAAGGAATGGATGATTCCACAGGCCAACAGTGGTTTTGGTGCCGGAGCTTTTAATGCTAATTTAAAGAACTATTGGGGTGCTGAATCCATGTATGACACTAGCTTTTTCCTATCAGCTATAGTTTTCAAGATATAGATATGTTGTTATATACGTAAAAAAATCTTCTACACGATATACGGGAATATTATATTAATAATAAAACCCACTAAATATAAAAGACTTTATTTATTTCTAGGGCTGTTAAATCACCCACAAACACAACAGAATTTTACAATACAATTGAACACAAATACTAAAATTTTATATTTTATAAAATTATAAAAAAAATAAAAATATTTTATATATTTAATTGAAAAAAATACATACAAACATCACTCAACACATCGGAAGCTTCTTTTGCGCAATTTTCTTGAGTACACTTTGCTCAAACAGTCTCGTTTTAAGCAGCAGCAGTAATCTGCCATCATATGGTTATCCCATCTTCCTTGGTAGCGAGCTTCCATTGTTTTTATATCCCGGTGAAATCTTTCACCTTGTTCTTCACTTGTGTCTCCTAAATTTCCAAGAAAATTGTCTAAGTGGCTGTGTAGGAAGTGAACTTTTGTGCTCATATTACATCCAAGTGATTTGAAGTTACTGAGCATAATGCTTACCAGCTCAATATAATTTTCACTTTTGTGATTTCCTAGAAAATTTTTTATGACCTCAAAAAATGACATCCAACTAATTTTTTCAATCTCATTCATTGACTCGACAAAAGCAGGATCCTTTGTAAGTTGTCTGATTTGTGGCCCCTCAAAAATACCAGCTTTAAGTTTTTCAATGCTTATATGGGGCATCTTTAGTCTTAAGTAGCCGAAGCATGGTCCATCCTTGTCAAGAGCCTTTAGAAATTGCTTCATTAGGCCTAGTTTAATATGTAGAGGCGGTAAGATGATTTTCTCTCTTTCAACTAAAGATTCAGCAATGATGTTTTCTTTCCCAACAACCAAGTTTTCTCTCTTAGGCCACTCCTTAATCCAGCGGTTTTGTCTGTCCCTGCTATCCCAGAGGCACAAGAAACAAGGATATTTTGTGTAGCCACTTTGCTGCCCAAGAAGAAAGTTCACCATTTTTAAATCTACACAAATCACCCAGCGATGTTCCTGGTATTTTATCTTCTGTAAGACCAATGCTATTGTATCGTATTCTTCTTTCATTTTAGTTGAATGAGCGATTGGTATTGCGCCAAACCTGTTACCATTGTGAAGAAGTACACATTTTAAACTACGCTTGGAGCTATCAATAAACAAACGCCAATCACTAGCATCATATTGTGATAGTAGTCCCATTTTTTCCAAAAGACACTTAACGTCTAAACAAAATGTAAGATTGTCTTCTTGAGTAAAGAAGGGTAGCATATCCTTTTCTCTTGTGCGATAAAAACTTATTTTTGTACCGGGTTGCAGTAAATTCTTTTCATGCAGTCTTGATGCTAGTAGTTCGGATGCTTCCTTCGATAAGTTCAGTTCTCTAGCAAGATCGCTTAGTTCATCTTGATTAAATAGTTGAGGAATTGTTGATACCCCCTCGTAGTCACTGCCACTATCGTCAATAGAATGAGAAATGTTTTCAAGTAACTCAAATTCTTCCTTAGATATATCTGGTAACGTCTGAAATATTGGGATCGGTATTTCTTCTGAATGGGGTACCGGGCGTCTAGCTGAAGGCAAATCTGGATATGTCCACTTGTGGCGATTTTTTCGATTAATTCCCGAAACATTTACTATGCAAAAATAACAGTCGTCAATATGGCTCACAGGTTCTCTCCACACCATTGGCACACCAAATTTTAGACTTTTCCTTTGTCCTTTTGTCCAATGCCGCAGATGTTCAGTACATGTTTTACACACAAAATGCGGTGCCCATGTTTTATCTTGGTCACCAGGCTTAACACCAAAATATCCCAAGTATGCACGTTTCACAAAGTCTGTATTATTTTTCCTATTTTATTTTACCATATATTCCCATGTATACTTATAGATTTATTTAACTTTGAAAATTATTTTCCGGAATATATCAAATATTAGCGGGTGGCGGTGGTCTAGCGGGTAGAGCGTTGGACTGCTTACCGGAGGTTCCCGGGTTCGATTCACTTTGGGCACCTGCAGCTCTACACAAGCTAGTAAATTTTTCGGGTACCTGGTCTTCCTGGGAAACCATAACCGGCACAGGGAAAGAACTGGCCCCCCTACCCTGATGTGTGAATATTCACACGCCGTCGGGCTTGGTACATGGGTGAGCTCTACCATCACCTACTAAACCGACCTTCGGGTTGATTACTGTGTTTATGGTTTTTTTATCAAATATTAAAACAACTAATCGTAAGATATGCCATATCTAAAAAAGTAGAGCTGTTAAATAAAAACGGATTTCATATTTGGATTCAGCTCTACAAATATAGTTAAAATCAAGACAAAGATTCCCGGCACCATGAAAAAATTTTATTTTGTAGTCCTGTGTTATTAATGGGGATAATTTAGCAGTGAGCGATATGATACAGTATACAAATTTTGGAAGTATTTAATTAGGTAAATAGATGTAGATGTAATTTCAGTCGCCATTCACATTGTATGTTTATTTCCTTGGGTCCAGGGGTTTGTCCTATTGAAGAAAATATACTCAGGTGATTACTAATATTATTATAGCAAATTGGTGCCATTTTTATGGATGTGATGCGTGGCGTAACATGCCCAATTAGAAGTTTTTCTTTCTGAAGAACCTTTCGGAATGAACGTTTTTCTACAAATATCATTAACATATCTGTTTCCATATTCATTTGAAAAAATGTTTCAGTGTATGTTGTGAAACCTTTTATACTCTGCCATACCAATTAAACGTTCCATATTCAGCCTGAATTTCAAAACAGAGTAGCCACTTGTTTTCTTGTTACCCTGACAGAATTTTCTTCCCTACGTATTTTCACAAAAAAATCTAAATGTACTTTTTCTTTTAAATTCCATCATTATTATCAAAGACAAATGAAGTCTTAATATTGATTTACGGTAGAGGTTTATCAATTTAAGGTTTATCAAACTTTTACGTTTCTCCGAATATATTAAAAAAAATTAAATTGGATGGATTGAATGAATTAAACAGAAGTTCAGCGTATCATGGTTTGTAGTAAAGTTTAGATAACTCCCCTTAATGTCCTGTGGTGTATAAACTGAGACATTATCTTTTGCTTGGTATATGTTCTAATACTTGATCGGATATATTTTTAATTGGAAGGTCGTACACCCGAACTTTGTTCGTTCATTTTTCGCTCCGCCAACTCAGCCTGGCACAAAACCAGAAACAATAGATATTTCGACAGTATAGTCTTAGTTTAGTGAATTAAGGTGCTCCTTTAGGATCATGTGGGTTTGGAGGGGTGTAGGTGACAAATTGGGCAATGACGTTAGCTTGCTTTTACCAAAAGCCCCTTTACTGTCTAATGGACATATTAATCTAAAGGACGTGGTCCTCTTCCCTGAAGGATGAATTCAATACACGCCGTGTGGAAAAAATTTTACGTTTACCTATCAAACCAATCTACGGGTTGATTGCTGTGATATAGTATCAATCCTTGATACAATTTGCCCTATTTGAAAAAAATAATGTTTTTTAAGTTCCCTCCAAACTGGTGTTAGAACCATAACGCGGTATAATTTGGAAAACCTTCCCTTAAAGGTCCCACATCTATCAGCGACATAATCCATCATCACTCCTCTCTTCTCCAACGCCCAAAATAAAATTTTGGGCAGGAAATATCAACCTGGCCGTCCACGATTCAATGGGCCCGCGTTCCTGTCATCCATTGTCACGTTGGGAATGAAAGTGACGTCACAACCGGCGGTCGGGCAGGGAGCAGTATCTCGGGAGAGGAATGGAGGAATGGGAGGTGGGCTGTGGGCAGGGTGATGGGGTGGGAGAGTGGTAAATGGAGGTTGGAAACAAGTCACGTGATCGCGGCTCGAATCTCCAATTAAGGGGAGCAATAGCAGCGTCCATACATAATTAAGTCGATGAAGTGTGGCCTGGCTTGGGTCAGCAATTAGTCCTCCATGAGGAAGCTGCGTGAGCCGCCTGGCCCAGACTGCCTCCTGCTCCGGCCCACGCCCCCCACCCCACCGGCCCACTCGACTTCCCTCGTCCGCCGACCCTCGCCCGTCGCCCTTTCCCCCTCCCTTCCCCTCTCTCGCACTCTCCCTCCGCCGACCGTCGCCGGCTAATCCCCGTGTTATTCAGTCAAATGGCCGAAAGGTTGATATGAACATACCATAGAGCGCAGCCTCACCAAAATCCACCCTCCTCTCGTACTCACCCCCCGTGGTTCCCGAGGCTATTCCCGTTTTAACCAAGGCTAGGTGCGGTGCGGAGTGCTAGGCCGTTTCCAAATGAGGCACGACACGGCCCTTCGTCCGATGAACGTCGGTGCACGAGTTTCCGATGCGCCCTCGCGATGCTGGCGTAGGCGAGATTAAGGCGCAGTGAAGTCAAAGTCACCTGCTGCCCCGATCTCGCGAAGTAGTCGCTTCGAAGGCATGCATTAGGACCTGCGCAACCGGAAATCCTAGTTATTCTAAGTTACTGTCAAGGATTTATCTTTCCCTGGGTAATGGGCTATGGAAAAACTTCGATTTTTCTCGTTGGCGATCATTGAAAACTGTGGTTGCGGGTATTGATTTTTTCTTCTTCGGGGTATTTTCGTGAGAATTTTTAACACTTGAAGTTAGATCTTACAACAATTAGCATCGAAGTTAGTCCCGATAAAAATTACCCTTTATCTTTTGCTATCAGTTCTTCATGGACCTGATGAAATTATTGCTTCAAAATTTATATTTCACGGGAGGTTTCTCCATGATTCTCAGAATAATTTCATTTTAAAATGTTTTGAAGCCTGAAAGGCTTGGCTTTTTCATTGGCCGATGATATCGTGATAATCTGAATTTTTCCGACGCCTCACTATGGACAGTCTTCGGTGTTGTAAATTCGGAAGCCCCGTCAGAATGTTTCCTGCACGTTATTCGTTAAATATTCAATTATGTAATTTATTGGGTATCTATTTGAAGATTGAAACAATTTTTCTTGTAGGCGTCATTGTAGGAAAAATTAGTTTTTTAGGGAAAAATTGGCTCCATTCGTTTCACATTTAGGGTTCCATAAAAATATATGTCGTTCTGTTACTTTAAAAATGTTACATTTCAACTAGAAAAACTTGTTCCCATTTTTAACAGGCTACTAAGGAATGATAATTGTTAAACAAGAAATAATTTCGAATTAAAAACAAAATGGTTAGAGTCACATCTGTAGTTTCTATACCTCTAGCATTTCCTTCTACCAAATTCATTTTCACCTAAGGAATACATCTGTGGAAATTTACTTCTACCTACACATTCGTGGGTTGTATGAAATGTTTCTGACTTAAAAGTTTCAGAAAAATGCAGAAAACATGACTTGTGTCTTTGTTAGGTCGGACACTTTTCTGACCACCCTTGTGTTTTACCAGTAGGCTGGGAATCATTAACAAAATTCCAAAACGTACCATAGTTTATTGTGGAAGGGTGAAAATATATATTTGGAACTAGGCAAATAAGTTACTCCAATATTATTCGTTCGGTTTCGTTGAGGTCTGCTCTACGGTTATCGCTATACTTTTAACAAGCTTAGAGGAAATTAAACAGAGATAGAAGTTGGAATTTAAACCAAGAGTCTAGCATACTCACACTAGACTCCTGTTTTCTTGAAAAAGACGAAGGTTGCCCCCCAAGGAAGGTAATTCTCCCACTTCTCACAAATTTCCGAAAATACATTTATTTCATACCCACCAAAGTTACTTGTAAGGTGGCGATTGTTCCATTTTTCCCCTATTGCTTCAAAATTCCTTTCTGGAGTAAATTAAAAGAAGAGTACACATTATCTTTAAACGGTTGTTGGATAAAATATATTACAATGGAGTGATTAGAGTGAACCTATAAGAAACCCTAGAGGGGAACGTGAAAATTTGTAAATGATCCTTTAATAACGCCAAAGGAAACGTGAATTTCAGAGTTCACACAGGATCAGTTAGCATAGTAACAGTTAAGTGCAAAAGAAGAGGACATTTCGTTGTAGGCACTGAGCAATGAAGCTGAATAGCGTGATTTGAAGAGGAAGGAGAGTTTGAGAAGAAATAAAGGAGCAGTTGACAGTTAAGATTGGACAGTTCTTTTGACGACAAACCTCTGCTGAAGTGAAAAAGCTGCTAAATCTTGTGAAGCCATTGGAATGAACACAAAACAGTTATAATTGCGTGCCGGAATTTAAGCTGTAAGAAAGTCATGAAACAAAGGAGGAATACATGGTTCGCCCGGAAAATAGTTGTACTGATTTTTTCACGCCGCTCCAGGCGCGCCCAGCACCGCTCTGACGGGCTGCGATTGGAAGGGGGTATGTTGGCAAGCGACGCTGAAAAAGGCAGTCGGCTCTGAGCTGTGGTGTAGGTGTAGGTGTAGCTGTGGTTTTATCAGCAATTGTAATTGTCTTTATATTACATCTTATATTATAATAGCTATGGAATTATTGAATTCCATAGTCCTTCCTATCGTAATGCACTGTTTTTTAAATGATAGTAGGTTTTACACGAAACATTAAATAAAATTAGGCACCAAAAAATCTCACACAAGACGTGATACTAGAGCTTAGACCAGCCTTATAGAATCTGAATATAGTAGATTAAAACTGGAATGAATCCTAACAGATGCGCTTCGCAATGCATTTTAATCATTGAATTTCTGAAATAATTTCTTCTCAAAATACGAGGAGGAAATTTTATGTTTGCATTACTACAGGGTTCGTCCGGAAGATAAGTGTACTGATTTTTTCCCGCCGCTCCAGACGCGCCCAGCACCGCTCTGACGGGCTGCGATTGGAAGGGGGTATGTTGGCAACCGACGCTGAAAAAGGCAGTCGGCTCTGAGCTGTGGTGTAGTGAGGAGCTCTGTTAACGCGAACCTCCACGCTCGACCCACGTCACGGAACGCGATGCCGTAGTTTTTGGAGCAGCGTTATTCCATCAAATTTGCGGTAAAGCTTGGGAAATCGTCTACCGAAACTGTCGGTATGATTAACCAGGCTTACGGGGAGTCAGCCATGTCCAGAAACATGATCTTTCGGTGGCACAAGATGTTCGTGGAGGGCAGAGAAGAGGTCGACGACGAACCACGGCCTGGACGCCCATCAACGACACTCACCGACGAAAATGTGCGAAAAGTTCGCGATGTACTGAACTCTGATCGTCGTCTTAGTGTTCGGATGATAGCAGAGCAGTGTAATGTGCCAAAAACAATAGTGCACGAGATTATTGGGGACCAATTACAGATGCAAAAAATTTGTGCAAAGTTGGTGCCGAAAGTGCTCAGTGATGATGAAAGACTCAATCGTTTGGAAATCGCGACACAACTTGCGGATCACTGCAAAAATGATCCACATTTTTTAGAGAACGTTTCTGTTCCCGAAGATTAAGAGGAGTTTGAAAGGAACGCGATACGGGGCTTTGGACGCCGTCAAATAGGCCGTAACGACGTGTCTTCGAGAGGTTCCCGATGATGCCTTCGCGGGAGCGTTCCAGGAATGGGAACGCCGCTGGAACAAGTGTATCGACTCACAAGGGTCCTATTTTGAGGAATATTAGCATAAGATATGTAAAAGTGCAATAAACTTTTTTTCCTGAGCTCAGTACACTTATTTTCCGGACGAACCCTGTATAAATGCAGAATAATCGTAACAATGTATTGAGTTCCAAATAAATTGCACGTAAGAAAAAGATTCCAATTGTTACTGTTGAAATAATGTAATCAAAGGCCTTGAATAAATATGATGAATATTAATTTTAAACCATACTCAAATGAAATAGAAAAAATATCTTCCAAAAGTTAGAAGATTAAAGTAAACGTTTTTTAATTTCACAGATTTTATTGACAAAGTTGATGACAATGATGATGTTGTCATTTTGGTGTGAAGAGACGTTTTGAGTTTCAATAAAATCTTTAAAATGCATTAAGACTGAAATTGACTCGACATGAAGGATCAGTAAGACCATGACATTTGTGCATTTCAGAAATTTCAGTTGTAAGAACATCTTACTCCATCCTTTCTCATAATTTTCTTGTGTCAATTCTTAGTCATACTTATACCTCAAACGCTAAATTTCAATAAAAGGAGCACTATGCAGTAAATTAGTGGTGAAGAATTGGGGCAAGAGTATTATGCCTTTCAATCTCCCTAAGATACCTTCTACGATACTAAGAATAGTATTAACTGTTATCAACCCAAAGGATCGCTAATAGGTACGCGGTGTGTTAAAAAAATAAGGTGACCTTTTCAAATTTAACGGGCAACATTAATTCGATTTCCGATTTTTTTGTTTTTTTTGGGTTGGTACATATCTCCCTCCCTCTCATGGACTACAACCTTGTCGTGGTGGAAGGGCTTGTGTGTTCCGATGACCCCTAGAGCTGTGCTGGCGGGAGTAATAATAATTACTCATGTGAGGAAAGGTTGTCCACGCAGCGTCTGTTCCTCAGTGAGGCGGCTGCAATGGCGTCTGACCCCAGTGGGGCGGCCATTAGGTAATGGTGTCAAGTTAAAAACACTATTGAGGAAGGCAACGGGAAACCACCTCAATTATAATTCCCAAGAATATAATGATGGGCACTATGGATAATATGAGTCCTGGCAACTACGGGACTCGGCCCAAGAGGCCGTGTGTCGTACCCGGCAGCGGGAGAGGCAAGGCTTCCGCGGTCGTCATCCCACGAAACCCTTGCAAGGAGAAATAACTGCAGCAGGACAGAAGACTCAGAAGAAGACGAAAGTAGTTAGAATAGGAACCTAGAACGTCAGGACAATGTTGAGGAGAGGCAAATTGGAAAATATTAAGCGATAGATGGAAAGAGGTAATATAGATGTTTTAGGTCTCTGCAAGGTGAGATGGAAGGATAGCGGGGATTACTGGAGTGACAATTATAGAGTTATATACAGCGGCGGGGACGAGAGCCAACGAGGGGTTGCCGTAATTTTAAATAAAGGGGTAGGAAGAAGCGTAGTCAACATAGAGCAAGCGACAGATAGAATTTTATGCGTAGAGATTAAAGCAGAGCCGACGAACATGGTCATTGTTCAGGTATACATGCCACCGCGCAACCACAAGGAGGAAGAAGTCGATAGGATGTATGATGAGTTAGAGGATATCATCGCGAGTGTTCCTGCAGGGAAATATTTGATAGTGATGGGGGATTGGAATGCGACGGTAGGCGAAGGAAGAGATGGTGATGAGGTGGGGGACTATGGGTTAGGCACGAGGAATGAACGCGGGGAGAAAGCAATTGAATTCTGCAGGAGACAGGGGTTAGTCATCACCAACAGATGGTTTAGACACCACAAAAGGCGTAGGTATACATGGAAAATGCCAGGTGACTCAGAAAGGTATCAGTTAGATTATATTATGGTTATGCACAGGTTTAGGAATAGTGTGATAAATTCGCAGTTTTGCAGGAGCGGAGGCGGACTCTGACCACAATTTAGTTGTTATGAAATGTAACGTCCGTTTCAAGAAGATAAGGCAAAGGCGGCGGGTTAGGAAATGGAACGTAGAAGCATTAAATGGATTAACGAGGAAGGAGTATCAGCAGGCTGTAGAGAAATTGATGGATAACGGTAAAGAACTGAGTACTTTCGAAGAAAAATGGGAATGTATCAAGAAAAAGATATTGGAAGCCGCAAAAGACACTAT
>CM073779.1:10542960-10717960 GCA_037158775.1 Hetaerina titia
TTTACCTATTGAAAGAGATGGTTATAATGATTGGCCTCTTATTCCTATTCATTTGGGCTATCTATCCAAGATGGGCATTCTCAAAGTTTTTCCTTATATTTATTTAGAGGTGAGCACATTGATTACCAGACCACAGATAAATGTAATAATGGTTGCCTATGGTACCTTTGTTGGAGGTATATTGACAACTACCCTTCTCCCATGTTTTGTGACATTTTGTGTTGTAGACTTCTTATGAGACATTTTTAAAATGGAGTAAGGAAATATTACCCATTGGCACTCAAATTTCATTGTCTTCTCATGGGGCAAGTTATGTTTCTGAGCTTGACCATGCAAAATGCGTGGCGTGATAGCCTGAACACCTCCCTCATTGAGAATAATTTTATGGTGTGTTTCAGAAGAAGGAAATGGCTTTGGAGGTTTTTTGAACATGACTGTGTAGTTGGTATTCTGGTGCGGTGGTAAATGGGAAGAATATTAGGAATGAGAGATCATTTTTTTGAAGATAGAAATGAAATATGTCTTGTAATTTGGCATTGTGAGTTGGGAATGGTGTCATGAGCTACGTACAAGCAACTCCCCAGGAGAACAAGTTGGTTTGGAGTGTTGTTCATATGAGAATGGTTCACACGCTCACATGTCTGTGCACAAATTTAAAAAACTTGGTTACTAACATATGGAAAATGGCAAATGGAATGAATTGAATATTTCGTATTGAATTACTTGTCTCTTCATTATGCTCGTATTTCTTTGGACACATACAAAAACACCGTTGGGGTAGCCTGCCCTGTATGATATTGGAGGAGTGGGCCATTCATGTCGTGTGAGTAAAAAGTGACTTCAGGAATGAAGCATACTGTTGGAGATTCTTTATCATTTTGGCTCCACAGATAATTTTTTAGTCTAGTGGATAGTGACAATGGATTACTGAAAATAAATTTTTATCACCTATACAGCTATGGGTTATGAATATCTTTTGCCATTTCATTAAGGGATGTGAAAATGGCAAGTATGTAAGAAAATTGGGTTTACTCATACCCCTTATAATGTGGGTTCAGAATGTCAAATCCAGAATGCCCCTCATGAGTCCTGAAAGAAGTGTGCAGTGGTGGGGGGTGTCCATCCCCAACTACCTCGCAGTGTCCTCCTTCCGCTGAACCATTTTCTAAGGTGAGGAGATCATAGGTGGGTGTTGGGGATTGGGAGGAAGTCGCAGTTGATTAGTTGGCATGTTAAATCCCCTCCAGGTGTTAGACATATCTGTAGCTAAACGATTGAAATTGGAGAGCCAAGAATGCATTGGGATTTAATTTGGGGTTTAATTTCTTCTGTAAGGACACCATACTAGACTGAAACGTGGGTAGCCAATTCAATTAAATGTGAATCGCCAGAAGGTATGGAAGGGCAGGAACCTCTTCCGTGTAATTTATAGTGCAAAGGAACAGAATACTCAATTGTGTCGTGAAATAAATAGTTTTTCCACTCTGATGAATGTATTCTCTTTCGGCAAACTCTATTGTCTGTACGAAAATGTAATTATCAAGGAAAAATAAAAGTTGGTTGACTTTTACCTAGTTAACCATGGGCAAAAGTATCTAATATGTGTGCCGTTTAGTCTCGTGTCACTATTTGGTCAAAGGTGCAACATGTTGTGAAAAAACGAATTTGTATTCTCATGGCTGGACCCACAGAAACCAGCAAACACCATTTTCCCTTGGGCACCCTCTGGCTTTATTCAATGCCAATTTTAGCCTTGATGCCAAGGATCGTAACAATCCTTAAGGCAGTGAGTGTTTGGTTTGTTGTGGCTTTCAAGGTGACGTAACTGGAGCACTCTCCCTGAGAGTAAGAGTATGGAGAATAGTTCTACAGTATCTCTGCTTGTCGTAAGAGGCAACTGAATGGGGTAAGGAGTCATCAACAATTGCATACCTCATGTTTGGATGGTACCTTTAAAAATGAAGGTCATCATTTAGCTCAGGCAGTCTCTCGATTTTTTTCAAAACAAATTTTAGCCTTATTGCCAAGGGGCTAACAACCCAGAAGCAAATGGTTGGGTAGTAAGTGCCGTCGAAGAGAACTTATTGGAGACAAATTGCAAGGAAGATCCCTGCATTTTATGCAGGGTGGTACTGGTTTGGCAATAATGCCTTGGAATGGTATTAAACGATCAGCTGTTTCTCTCAATTGCAATCCAAAAGCCAGGAACATGATTATGATTTAAGCACCATAGACAGGTAGATTATTTGATTATGGTCGATTTTATAAATTGCCAATGTTCTCATTAGGAACTACCATGGCATAATTCCACTGGAAACTATTATCTCTAGTGAGAGTGTAATATTTTTACTGATAACACTATGGTCACAATGATGGAATCCAAGCTTAGCACCAATTTATTTCTCTGATGCAGGCGAGTGTGCGTGTGATCACTTGTTCTACCTAATGTGTCTGAAAAATCAGTTTCTCATTGGGGCCGCAATGGCTATTGGTTTCTCCCCATGCCATTGGGTGATGTGTTAGTGCCTCATTCACAGGATGTTTATTTGTTCTCTATCACTATCTCAGCCCCACAATAAAAAGAGACATTTAGGCGTGATATGGTGGAATATCATGATTAATAAACTAAAAAATAATTAAAAAAGGAAGATGTGGGAAGGCTCAACGCTGTGGGACAACTCCCACCCTCTCGTGACATTGCAAGTGTATCCATACTCCACCCCTCCC
Source organism: Hetaerina titia (assembly GCA_037158775.1). Lineage (NCBI taxonomy): Eukaryota > Metazoa > Arthropoda > Insecta > Odonata > Calopterygidae > Hetaerina > Hetaerina titia. The sequence continues at coordinate 10,545,688 of CM073779.1, forward strand.
TAAACCCTTGCTAGGGCTTTCCCACCGTTCCCCCCTTGGAACCATAATAGACAGTGATCCCAAATCTTAACCCCTTTTCACACACCTCTTTGTGCTTCGATACTTTGCGCCCAGTCATCGACTGGGGTAAACCCAGATCTCATCTCCTTTCTCCACGGCCCTAGAACGACTATGGCACAGCTCCCAGGGATCAACAAAACACCCACTCCATCCAGCCACGAGGTGTTCTCCGGACTTGTTTGTGTTCCCCACCCCTTTCTCCTCCCCCGCACCTCGTCACCCACGCATCCTTCCACCTCCCCTCCCTCCATCCTCCATTTTCCACTACACACCTAACCCCTCCTTACTAGCTTTTCAGCATATATACTAGACACTGAGTTATGACTGTCACCCGAAGATGATGTAGTTACATCGAAACTGGTCATATTAAAAATTTTATTTTGTGGAAAATTGCCAACTTTTATTAATCAGCCTCACAAGTTTATTTTACCTTTGTCCCCAAATGAAAATGTTGATGAATGGTGGATTCAATGTAATTGTAGGTTTTCGTCTACACCCAATTTAATTTTTCTACCACGAGAAGGGAATTAGCCATTTTGCAAAAGCTTCCCAGCAGGGCATTTGTCAGTGTTAGGCTTCAAGGAACAGGGAAAGTCTTGCCATTAGCATCACAATGTTTGAGATTCACCATTTATTACTTGACCCTTGTCGAAACTGAGTGAAAAGCAGTCTGCTTCCAATTGGGTTTCTCTGTGTAAATTAAATATCGATAGTTTGTTGATTGAACATAGGAATCATGAATTGGTACCTTGTCAGGTATATGGTCTCTGTGTTAGTAATCACCTAGCCATTTCAAATGGGGTTGCCATAAAAGATAACTTTCATAAATGTCCTCAATGTGCTAGCAAAGGGAAATCGCTCAGATAACTTAAGCACGGTATCCCTTATGCAGCATTTCTGATTGAATATGATTATCTGTAAAAGGAAACTGAAAAATAGGACCAAATAAATGTCCTCTGTGGACAACGTAAAGTTCATCCTCCTGTTTTAGGGAGGGCAGTGAATTTGAATACTTTAAAAGTACTACTAACCTTTCCAATTGAGATAGCTTTCTGTGAGTAAAACCCTTTCTGGAGCAGGCCAGTTGTCTTCACTTGTAGGGAGACTGGATGTCTCGGAGTAAATGATGGCTCTGTTTCAGATATTTTGGGGTTGGAAGCACTGTTGGTGCTTATGGCATCCTTTCACTCAAAAATTAAATCCAGTATCAGTATAATCTCTGTAAAGGGAGAAACTCCTTTAGTTCGGAATGTTCTTAGTCTGGTTTTGAGGGCTCTAAAGGATGAGCAAGTGTTTTGATGTATGCACGACACTTTCTGAGAAACCCTTAGTGCTGGAGTTGGCAAGAGAAATAAGACCGTAAAAGTACAATTTATTGACTCAGGATCCCGCTCTCAAAACTGAGTCAACTGGGCAGTACGTAATATTTAGTCCATATGAGGGCATTGGATATGCATCTGTATGAATATATTTTATGGTAATTTTTTGGGGGTAACGTGTTTTTGTTTCTTGGAGGGTTATTTGTGGAATGTGAGAGATGAAACCCTTCAATGTTTACCATTTTGAAATGCATGGAACATGCAACCCTTGCCTATCATCCTCTCCCAATATGGCCGGTATCCTCCTCTTGCTTGTGCTCAGATGAGTTTTAAGAAAATCTTGCCATCAGCAGGCTATTGATTTTGAGCCGACTGATTTTCTTTGAGTGTGAGTCATAACTGTGGTTTGCAAAATTGAATGGTGTGTTCTTTGGAAAAATGCATAATATACCCAGTTGTGAAGCTTTAATTCAGCTTATGAAGTTCATTTTTTTTATTGAAAGTGTTTAACAAAATGAGAGGATGGAATTTTCATTTTTCAATTGCTAACTTTTCTAAATGTATATATTGTTACCCATAAGGATTGATTGCTAAATGGCATTATGCACTCCTGCTTCCTTCCCATGCCAATAAATGCCTTACCATCCTCTTCTCCCCAACTTTATATTATACAAAGCAATGTACGGCTTGTTTCACCTGCCTATGATGTTGTAAGTCCAAACATTAGTTGTTTGTGGTAAAGTGTGGGTGGGATAACCTAGTATATTCTTTCTCCATATTAGTTGCTTCCACAATTTGAAAGCTAATTCAAGTGTAGAGTATATGGGGTAATTCAATAAGTCCTGAAAAGAAATAGAAAAATATTTTTTGGGTAAATTTCATTTTAAATCACAAAATCTTCTCCTTTTAGAAAGATAAACTTTTTTAATGTTTCTGTAGCCATTTTAAGTCATCTAAGAAGTTGGATTTTGAAATGTTCCCAGAATAGGCTACTCTGTTGGCTGCCTCCTTGGACATGAATTGTTTTCCACTAAGCATTTTACTCAAACAAGTTTGAGATAAAAAGTCCCTGGAAGCCAAATTTGGTGAATACAGTAGATGTGGGAATATTTCCAACTTCAATTCCTTAATTTTTTCCATGGAAATGAGCAGCATTGTCTTAATGGATATGAACTTTCCCCTGCCACACACTTGCAGAGAGCATAAATAACCTTTTTCTATGCTAAATGAGCTTTGCGTAAATAGTGTAATCATGATGCATAAAGATTTCCATTTATCGTTGTTCCGTTTTGCAAATAATTAAATAATTGGTGTAGGGGATTTGGTGAGCATCCAAAAACATCCTGGCCATCACCATGTCAGCCGGTTTTGCTTCCTCTGGAGCCCTATTAACTTTAGAAATCTAGTGTATCTTTGTTTTGTCCACCTATGTATCAACCAAAAACATATTGCCATTGCAATGGAAAAGTACACAACCAGCCTCTGAGTAGACCACACAATTGCATATATTCTCCACTGAGAGCAGACACAGCACTGATCTTGATGATATTTTCTTACACTCAATTTTTTGTACAAAATTAAGAACAGTGTACCCAATGGTTCACTCGGACTCCCAGTGAAATCCTAGGAAATGAAATGGAACTCGATTGCTTGTGCTGGTCTTGAGGAATTTTTCCCCCAGTTTCTCCATCCATAGCTCACTCCACTTACGACAGTTGACAGTAGGAAAGGCTCTGAAGGGTAATACGGTTTGTGTGGAAGGATTATTTGCAAGTTCTCATTTTGTAGGAAATGTGACACTTTTTTCCAGAATGAATAATTATTGCTATTGTAAATTTTTCATAATTGATTCAGTTAATAGAATATTATATCTATGCATGGGTTAGAAGTTTAAACTTTTCCAATCTTCTTTTGTATTGTTGCTGTAGGAGTCTGAATATGATAATTTGTTGAATTGCTTAGCAAGTCACATCTGGACTTGGCAGTTATTGATGTAAAGTCACAATTTTCCTGCAAGGTTCACTTCATTTAAAATTGTGGGACATAGAGAAATTATTTTTCTGTGCAGCATAAATCTGGGTAAGTAATGCAGCCTGCTGTGATTTTTTGTCATGTATTCAGAGCTATTAATCTTCATATTAGATAATTTCTGAAGTGATTGGCGCCCACATGCCTTTGAGGCTGTGGTGGTGGGTGTGAGCAGCAGTCAAATAAAACCCATTGGACAAAGCACACCCTGTAGCCACCTTACAAACGAGGCCTTGGCCTGTGGCATAATCTCCCATCATGGCTGCTGGTAGATGCTCTCGATCAAGTGGCCGCTGCCTGGGGTTTGCTCCCTTCTGTTCCCCACCCTTTTGTGCAAACAACAGGACAGGATAACCTTGTGCCAGTAAGCCAGGCATTAGTTTATAAAAACTTAATGAAGGTGAGTAAACTTTAAGTTTGTATTTAGTTGCTTTGTACTTTTTGGTGTAATTGCATATTAAAATATAATTTATTTAATGCCTTGTGATGTGAGTGGTTTTTATAGAGGCTAATGGATATGAATTGACAGTGAAAATACTTCATGAAATAGAACTGAACAGTTCTTGTTTCGTCATTTCATATTAGGCTGTATTACCAACCACAAGCTATCCATTATATAAAAATCCTAATCATGAAGTATGAGGTATACGACATATGACAAAGAACCCATGGATAAAGAGATAGCTCTCGGTAGTTATTTAGTGACCATTCCACACCTGCTATTTTTCAGTTGCTCGGAGCTAATTTCAGCCAATGGCTTTGATTGTAAGAAAACGTTTTCTTTTGTCAACCTTTCATGGCTTCTCAAAGTCTTCTGTGGCACCAGAAACTGTATCAGCCGGGTACTTCTTATGAAATAACTACCGATACCTTTTTCAAATGCTGTTCAAAGAATGGCATTGGTTGACTTAAAAAGTTGCAGAAAGATCTCCACATTTCATGCTTTTGGTGATTCAAAGTTACTTGTTTTGTGATTCTCCAACTTCTGCTTCCACACTTCTGGATGGTAGTTGCTGTGAAGTCAAGGTTGAATTCATGGAACAGTAAAAGGGAAGCCTCAGTGTGATTGTAGGTGAGTCAGAAGTCAATGTATAAGGACCATCACTACATTCTCTTATATAGTGGAATAGATTCACCTCTTCCTGTGATATGTGGTTACCTGGCTTTGCTCATCTGGGCACTTTTGACTCGGCACACATCCTTACTGAATGAGGGGGTGGGATGATGATGGGCTCCAAAGGTGCTTATGAGGATCCAAGGGGACGACAAGTTAAGGGCTGAAGCAGGTTTATGAAATGAGAAAGTATGCATGATTATCAATTCAGGTATTGGAAAAATTATGATTTAAAATTAGAAATGTACAGTGGAACCTCTCTTCAAGTGACATTTCGCATAACCTGTGGCGAGGAGAGGGAAGTGTGGTTGCTACTTCAGTCCTCCTATATTATTTGTTCCACTAGCATGTCAGTGTTGCTTATGGTCACACATTTTCCACAAACTTTTCCAAACTTTGTGCAAAATATATTAACCTAAGCTAAAATGTCACAAAGAAAAAGCCAAAAGAAGACAGCCATGAGAAAATAAATAACTGTAGAAATGAAAATTAAAATCATTGAAAAGCAAAAACAAGCTGTGAGGATGATCTAGCATGTGCCTGTGTACATTGTCTACATCAGCGATTTGGCCTATCCCCAGAACAAGTTCAAGATTAAGGAGATGAATATATCGAGGGAGTGCCAAGAATATCTAAGCATAAATGTATTCTCAATGATTTTGAAGGTTGACTAGGTGAAAGTGATTTTACATCATTAAGAAGATGCCAGGATGATCTATGGTGAAGAAGTATTTAAGGGAACCCGTGGGTGATTTGAGAAGGTATTGAGAGGAACTGGCATCCACAACATTGTGAGGCATGATAAAGCATCAATCAGTAGCAAAAGCACTGAGAGACCTTCACTGGCTACTTCAACAAGCTTGTAGATTCAGAGGGTTTCTATAAGAGGATTTCAATTTTGACATCACAGAACTCTTCTGGAAGAAAATACCATAGTGAATGCATATAATAGTAGAAGAGAATACATTGCCTGGCCACAAACCAATGAAAGACTGTCCCACTCTACTATTTTCTGCCAATGCAAACAGGATGTAAAAATTGATCTGCTGCCTGTTTACCATTCAGAAACTCCATGAGTCTTCAATGAGTTGTTTAGTCCAGAAGAGCCAGCTATATGTGATTTGTTTTCTACTAAGTGAATACTAATTCCAGGTGTGTTTATTCCGCAAATGAAGAAAGTATGAAAATGACTCACTATTTTCAACAATGTAGGTATAATTTTCTTTGAATAAACCTTATATATTGTTAATTTTTTTCACTATGGAATGAATTATCATTATTCACATTAGTTCATATGATACAAATTGTATCACTTAATGAGTGTTTCATGTTACGAGTAAGATTCTGGAATTGAATCATGCTCACTAAGCAAGGTTCCACTCTATACTATACAATAAAAATATTTATTTCTCAGCATTTATTATAAATCTCTGCTCCAACAATAGTAAATACAGTGAAACCTCACTTAATGAGCATGTCGGAGAGCAAGTAATTCGCATAACTAGTGATGAGGAGAGAGGGCTGTCTGGAGTGATTGCACTGGCTGCTTACATTTGTGTTTATGATATAAGTTCCACTGGCATCATAGTGTCACTAGTGATCATTTATTTTTCCAAAATTGTGTTCAGGCATGTTATTTGTAGCTTTTCGTGTACAGTTTAACAATATTTTATGAATAATTTTAATAATATCCCCAAAGAAAAAGCAACAAGAATACAGTCAAAAGAGAATAAAAATAACTGTAGAAATGAAAAGTGAAATCATACAAAAGTGAGAGCAAGGTGTGCACATAGCTGATCTATCGTGCACATGCAATCGGTCGACATCAACAATTTGTTCCATTGTCAAGAATATGGAAAAACTGACTCCTAAAGAGTTTATGGAGTTGCATTGTGTTTCATAGGAGGAAGTTGTGGAGGAGAGTTTGTCTGAGGAGAAGTAGGTAACAGCAAAGAAGCAATCATTTAGTGCAATGAGAAAAATGCGGAAAGCATGAGAATCTTGCATTGTGTATTAAGAGGCATCACCCTTTTTTTTATGGGCGCTAAAAGTTGTATGTGGATAATGCTGTATTTCAATTGTGCAACATTTTGAAGAGTCAGTAAAAACAGATGTACAAGGGTGGTTCCAGAAGTACACTTCCTGACCTAGAGATGGTGGTTATTCTTTGAAAAATATCACTGTATTTAAAAGTATGCATATTTCTTCGATATATGTCTTTCTTTTTAGTGTGGAAATTAAATACTTCCACAAGGTGAAGCCTGAAACAATAGAATTTATGTTGCAAGTTTGAAGATGCAATGTTGTACTGCATTTGTTTGATGGCCATCAATAGTTAATGTTTTCAGTGAAATTGTGAAAATAGAGAAAATTGGTCATCGTTATGTGATAAAATACTTTTATTTGAAAGGCCTCCACCCAACCAATGTAAAAGCTGAACTGGATTCTACTCTGGGTGAGTCTGCTCCTTCGTTTGCAACAGTAAAATACTGGTTAGCAGAGTTTAAACAAGGCCATACGAGCTGTCAAGACAAGCATTGTGTTGGTCAACTAAATGAGGTGATGACTCCAGAAATAGTGAAGAAAATCCACAAAGTGATACTAGATGATGGTCAACTGAAAGTGCTAGAGTTAGTAGACATAGTAGGCATTTCGAAAAGTGTGGTCCATTGCATATTAACTGAAAACTTGTGCATGGAAAAGCTCTGTGCAAGATGGGTACCGTGTTTGCTCACACTGAAGCAAAACCAGTGTCATGAAGATGTTTAAATTGAGTGTTTAGCAAAGTTTCACAGCAACAAAGCAGAATTTTTTCACCGTTTCATAACCACAGATGAAACATGGGTCCATTACTTCACACCTGAGACAAAAGAACAATGAAAACAATGGATTCAAAAGGAAGAACCGGCTCCAAGGAAGGCAAAGACCGTTCCATCTGCAATCAAGCTCATGGCATCTGGTTTTTGGGATGTGCATGGGATAATTTTCATTGAGTGTCTTGAAAAAAGAAAAGCTATCAACGTCAAGTAATATGCAAACTTATTGCAACATTTAAGCAAAGAAATCGAGCAAAAGCACCTGCATTTGGCTAAGAAGAAAGTGTTGTTTCATCAAGACACTGTACCAGCTCAGAAATTCATTAATACAATGGCCAAAATTCATGAATTAAAGTTTGAATTGTTACCTCATGCACCCTATTCCTCAGATTTAGTCCCTTCGAATTATTTTCTGTTTGCAAACTTGAAAAAATGGTTTGGTGGTCAAAGATTTTTCCAACGGTGAAGAATTGATGTTGGCAGTTATTGGCTGTTTTAAGGAGCAAGACAGTTCTTGAACATCACTGAGAAAAGTGTATATAGCTGAAAGGAGATTATGTTGAAAAATAAATACATCTTTTTCCAAAATTTTTGTTTTCTTTGTTGGGTCGGGCACTTTTGGCATTACCCTCGAATCTTGACAGTTTTCTAGTAAAAGAGAATTATGTATTATCATAAATGATAAACTAATTATTTTAATTAATTTTTTTTCTACATCTGATTCTAGGTTGGTTTAGTCCACGAAAAAGGATGAGATGAAGACTATAATTTTCTGTTTATTGTATATTGAGAAGCATAATCCTTCTAAGACTGGTTGAAGTCTGGAGAAATGAATGTTTCTTGGCTGGTTTTTTGCAAAAATGAATTATGAATCTGTCATATATGATAAACTAATTATTTCGATTGTGTTTGTTTTCTGTGAATTGAATTGACATTCTCCATGGCTTCATCCGCGATAGAAGAAAAGGTTAAGGTGAATCACACTTCTAAATAACGTCGAAATATTTTCTTTTAGTAAAATCATGCACAAAATATTTTTTCATTATCGTGTTTGACATTACTTAATATTAAAAAAATGTCCTTAACAAGTGTTTTGTTTTAAGAGTAAGGTCACAGAACAGATCATGCTTATACTATGAGGTTCCACTGTATATTGATAACTCTGTGAAACATTTGTGCCCCGATCCATTTTCTTTACTTAAATGACATTTTTGCTTTTTGAAAATGGTATATAATGAAGAATGCTTTAATTTGGCATCTACCAAAATGAAATGTGCCATCTTAATTTTTTCAAAATATTATTATGTATAAGGTAATATAATGGGCAAGTGGTATATGGTATGACTGCACTTCAAATTTGTGTCATCGTCATTCATCATTTTTGAATTCTAAGTGGTAATTCTGTTTGAGATTTTTGCAATGATTACCAAAGATAATATGATTGGAATTCTCCCATAGAAACAAAATGACATGTTTAAATTTGTATTTCTGTTTCTATGAGCGTTATATGAGGGCTGTCAAGAAAGTAACTTAGTTTCAGCCTAATATGGCAGTGGGTAGTTAAGGGCCACCATCTTGGTTTCCATACGTCCCTACACTCAAAACGCATCCTGCTGTGGTGGTGTGCAGACCTTGGTTCTGCAACTTTGCCCACAGTAAAATGTTGAAATGTGCGCTGCAATAAAAAATCCCACGAGTTGTCAGCGTGGGCTGTCCAGAAAGTAAATTACATTTTAAAGTAAAATATGAACTTAGTGACTAGATAAAGTTTTATTACATTAATTTGGAAGGCACATTATTAAACTATTTTTTTACATAGTTGGCATTCAAATTGAGGCATTTATCATAATGATACACAAGCTTTTCAATTTTGTCTCTGAAGAAATCTGCCTTACATTTAAACCACTTGATTACATCGTCATAAAATTCTGCATCACTATCTAAATGCTGTGTTGCAAGTTGATGTGTCTAGTGAGAGATAATAGTTGTAAATCAGCAATTGTCTTGATTTTTCTCTCTGTTGGTGAAAATCAATGAAAAAATTCATGGAAATCTGTCACAAGGCTAGGCTGACCACTGCGTTCCTCGTCATGAATTTTAGTGTAGCCATTCTTAAACAATTCACCACTGCCTCACTCCGCCTTCATTCATTATTCCATCTTCATATTTCACAAAGTTGTCTATGAATTTCAATTGGCTTGTGGTTTTTTGCCAGTAAAAACCTAATCACGAATTGCACTTCACAACTTGTGGGATTTTCTATTCTGCGTGCATTTTAATAGTTCACAGTGAGCAAAGTATAAGAACCACAGTCTGTACACCACCACAGCGGAATGTGTACTGAGTGTAGGGACATGTAGACGACGAGTTCATGGCTCTAGCCCAACCACCGCCTCGCTAGGCTGAGACACAAGTTACTTTTTGGTCAGCCCTTGTAAATACATGGTGTCATTTATGTGAGCCAATAATTTAGCATATACTAACTTTTCCAAGTAAAATGAATACATCTAAATCCTCAGGAACTCCTTTTTACTGACAGAGGTCTGCCAAAACTCAACAAGCCATATTGACTGATAAAGGTTTGAGTTTTGATTAGGATGACACAAGTTAACTAATTACAATGGAAAGTGCTATTGCAAATAAAATACCATGTCAAGATTTTTGATAAATTAAACAGTAGGGAACTTTGATTTATATTGCATTGTCTTTGCTGCATGTCATAAAATTCAGTACTTTATCCACTTGGTCTGCATGGAAAATGTCTCGGAGGAAAGGAGGGAGGAAGGAAATTCCTTATAAAACATCAGAAGGAAAAGGTTGGCAGTGAGGGTGGGTGCCTGTGTCTCTGTCGGGCACCTATCTCATGAGCAGCTCTCCAACCGCCAATCAAAAGCAGGCTGCTATCATGTTAGTCGTGACAATGTGGAAGTATTCATGAAACACTAATTTTAAAATAAGTGCTCCTCTTTCTTGCAAACAGCCAGATGAATTAATCATGCCTAATGCTTAGTTTCAGGTCTCTTGGCTAAGGGCAAGGCAAAGTCTATATATGTCTTTCGGGTTTATGGCATTGACTTTATTCAGGGCTGTATTGAATTAGTGAGGCTGCATCGAGTGCTTAATGGCATAGTTATACCCTACAACGTAATTGTACGCTATATCATAAGGAGCATTACGAATGATGTGGAAGTACAATGCTCCACTTCACTGGAAATTGTTGAGAAATTTTGAATGCAGGAAAATATATTTGCTAAAAAATTCATTTTCCAAATGATGTGTCATGTGTGGCTTTAAGAGCGAGTGTGAGGAAAGGTAATGTTTAGAATGTATCTGCACTTATTTTAGAGTTGATTATTTTCTCTGTAACACTACTTAAATGCATGAAAGAAATGCAAATATTTCCTTTGAAGTAGACATTGGTTATTACATTGAATGTAAAATATTTTTTTTATTGTGTAGAATTACCTGTGAAGTCAAAACCTTTTGCTACTGTTATTCTTATGTGGTATTAGACATTTTTTGTATTTGAACTGCATGCTCAGCTTCAATATTTTATTATATTACTCAATCCATCACTGTAAAGAAAGGGATTGCTTAATTAAAGCTTTATTTATGTTTTTAACAGTTGCACTTCATTTTCTCCATTATTTCTAAATTGAATGGGAACATCTTAAAAATTTCATTCACTGCCTTGATTTTAAATGAAGGAGCTAATTTTTTGTATTTCCTTGAAAAATGTGATTTATTCTTATGCTATAGGTAACTTACTAAAACATTTCTAAGTGATCTCATTTTTCAGATGACAAAAATAGCATTAGCATGCAAGAACTCTCCAGAAATATCCCTTAAAGCTTCCTATACAAAAATGGAGGGCATAAACCTCTTAATACAAAACTGTTATAATTGGTTCCAAGTTACAGTAAAGAGGCTAGAAATGTCCCCTAGTGTATGCATATATGGGTTAGAAAGCTTGTTAGAGATAAGACTGCTGTATCACTGGCCTTGCAATATGAGAACATCATCTTTGCCTGAATTAATTGTTCTCGAAAAGGACATAAGGAATGTGCCTAGTCCTGTATTTGGGAGCAAGGACATTACACCTATACTTCCTTTGGATCAAAGGATAGAGATGTGGGCTTTGATGTGGCAGGTCATTAATTGTGGAATTTGGAATCTTATTTCCACTAATTCCCTCTTTGCCCCCAGTCTTCAGTCAGTTTAAAGACTACTTTCTCTGGGTAGAAAATTTGCAGGAAAATATATTTTATGTGGACCATCTTCTCTGAGAAATATTTGAAAACTTATCTTAAACACTTGAAGGTGAGATAGAGTCACTGCCTCACCAAACAGGAGAACTGGGTTCATTCCATGGGAGTGTCCTATTTCTTGCACTACCATAAGTTGCTCTCAATTAACTTGAAGGAGCCACAGGCCATGTGGATTAATTTTGTCATGTTCCTCTCTTTTTCTATTATCATATGGTAATTCAGTGATTCCCTATAATTTAATCATTTGAATGTTGACTTTTCCTATCATGGTGTAAAGCTATTAATACTGATTTTTACAGTTTAACAAATGGGCAAAATTGATTGCTTCTCTCACTCAATAATGTCTCTCTTTTCTATAAGGGTTTCATATTTTGACTTTTTATATTAGTTCTTAAAATAAAATATTTTTATCAACTTCAAGTTGCAATTATAGTTAATATTTTTACCTACTCGGAAGTAAAAATACGAGTGTATCTTTCCGCTTGTTGTACCGAATAAAAATTTATTGGAAAGATACATTTGTATTTTCACTTCAGTGATAAATGATTTTTACAAAATTAAGTCTGAAAACATTGAATATTTTTATCTACTCTTACAAACACCCTTATTTTTTAGAGAATCTTACTAATTGAAATGTTGCGTACATAAAATAATTAAATTTAACAATTCTCTGTATTTTTTTAAATTATACAAAATTTTTATTTTTTTTAATTTAAGCAATCTATTTCTAAGTCTTAATTAGGCATGCTATATGCTGTCGTTAGGCTAGTTGTAATAAGGTATTCTTTATTTCCAATCTATTAAAAATATTTCATGATTTTAAATAAATAGTATGTTGGTATGTTTATGTATTGCATTAATAGTTAGTATATATTCCAACAAGAGCAATCATGATTCTGTAACAAAGAATTGCTAACATATTTCTTACATGAATGTTCTGTTATTTAATTTTTTCTTTTATTCCTTCATCGGCAATGGTGGAAATACTGTGGTTGTGCAATCACCTGAGAAACCCTCGCATCAATGCAGTGTTCAACGAAGGAGCTCTTCAAATTTCCTCGCCTCATCCTTCCTTCCCCATGCTCGGATATGTATGTGCCTTTCTTCTATCAGTGGAATGTCTTGCCCGAGGAAATTGATGACTTCAGGACTGTTTCAGATTTAGTCCCTGTGTACTCACCTTGCCATCCTCCTTATTGCTGAGATCCCCCATTATGCTTTGCCCTGGCAGTGGCCTTTGGAATTTAGAGTTAATGAGCGACAATTGCAATTTTGTTTAAATTCTCGAATGCACCCTCTTAATACAAGGATTTCAATGGAGACCAGTCCAGATCATGAAAATTACAGCACTAGATTATTTTATTAAACATCAGGTTACATACAAATTGAGTAGGTTCAGGCGTGTTGTGGTGGAAGTCGAACATGATGAATAAATGATCGTAGCACTTTTTCACTTGATATATCAAGTGGTGCTACGATCAGTTATTCATCAGGTTACATAAATGGGAAGTTTAACTTGAAGTTTAGCATTGTAATTTTTCATAAAGGTGGTAGCCAAAATAAAAATAGTTTTGTGTGAAATCCTACGGAGTACCTGTTTAGTGAGATATCTTCTTATAAATATTATTATTATTTGTAATCTACTGGTTAGGGTACTTTATGAATAGGCACAAGCTGCAGAATGGTGCAAAGATACTCTCCTCTCCCACAAAACACAACCCAACGTCCAACACTACATTAAGCACCTCTTCAATCCTGCATACTCCTTCATTCCATCCAAGATCTCGATCCTATTCTGGCCCCTTCCTAGCTTGCCTAATTTTCTCCCATTTATCACAGTCTTCAACATGCCATTGCCAATCAAAGTGCACTGCGTTCATATTTCTTGCCTCCTTTGGCTTTCTCCCAACAATTTTCTCTCCACCCCCACCATACCTAACACTTCCTCGTATGTTTTCCTTTCCAATCATTTCACCTTCTCCATCTTTCTCCACACCCACATTTTAAAAGTTTACCATCTACTTCTATCATCCTGCTTCAATGACCATGTTTCTGTGCCGTACATAACTACAGTCCATATCAAAGTTTTGACTAGCCTTGTTTTGACATCCATACTTAATGAAACTGTCATTAATTCCCAACTCCTCTTGAATGCTTCTTTCCCTAATGCCATTCTCCTTATGTCCCTACCATTATGTCCATCTTGCTCCGAAACACTTTCGAGATAAGTGAACCTGCTAAAGTTTGAGCTCCATTCTTTAACTCAGCTTTTGTCTTTATGGAAAGCCTCAAAACCTTTCTTTTTTATAAATTAATCTTCTTCCCATACCTTCACACTGATTTTGTAATGCAATCAGTAATGCTTATAACATCTTGGCTGACTGGGAAACTAAAGCTTGATAATCTGCAAACCTGATTTTATGAGTCCCCTACCAACTTTCATTCCTACATCCAGTTCTTCCCATGCCTTTTTAATCATTTTCTCCACATATACGTTGAACAGCACCGGTGACAATGGGCAACCGTGCCTTACACCTCTTCCTAACACTTCCTCTCCTGACTCTGACCACTAAGCAGTCTTGAAGAATGTACAGGTTGTGGATGAGTCTCCTTTCCCTACTACCTACTTGTTTTTTCTGCAATACAATCATTAATTCTATGCAATTACTCTGTCAAATGTCTTCTTGAAATCTTTATGTATTGTATTGTTAAACTTTTTAGTTGGAAATAAAGATATAAATAATTGAGGCAGGAATTGGAATTTGTTACAGAAATGGTGGTTTTCTGAATGATACTTGTCATTACAGGGTCCAATGTGTGATTTACTTTGGTCTGATCCTGATGACCGTGGGGGTTGGGGAATATCCCCACGAGGTGCAGGCTATACCTTTGGGCAAGATATTTCAGAAACCTTCTGTAACTCCAATGGGCTGTCACTTGTATCTAGAGCGCATCAGTTGGTCATGGAAGGCTTTAACTGGTAAGTTGACAACTGCAGAGCTTCTAATAGTACTTGTTCCTCACAAAATGGTCGCAATTGTAATGAGGAGAGTGGACACTGGGAAAATTGGATAAGTAAAAGGTTGACTAAACCTTCAAATTGGAGTTACACTGCTCCCTGATTATATGTCCATTATTTACACCTTGATTATGGGTATGATATGGGTCTTACTTCATAACAATAATTCTGTGAATATATTGTTACACTTGCATATGCTTAAATTACATCTCAAAGAAAAAAATGTCACATTTTTGCACATACAGGGTTCGTCCGGAAATTAAGTGTACTGATTTTTTCCCGCCGCTCCAGGTGCGCCCAGCACTGCTCTGACGGGCTGCGATTGGAAGGGGGAATGTTGGCAAGCGACACTGAAAAAGGTAGTCGACACTGAAAAAGGTAGTTGGCTCTGAGCTGTGGTGTAGTGAGGAGCTCTGTTAACGCGAACCTCCATGCTCGACCCACGTCACGGAACGCGATGCCGAAGTTTTTGGAGCAGCGTTATTCCATCAAATTTGCGGTAAAGCTTGGGAAATCGTCTACCGAAACTGTCGGTATGATTAACCAGGCTTTTGGGGAGTCAGCCATGTCCAGAAACATGATCTTTCGGTGGCACAAGATGTTCGTGGAGGGCAGAGAAGAGGTCGACGACGAACCACGGCCTGGACGCCCATCAACGACACTCACCGACAAAAATGTGCGAAAAGTTCGCGATGTACTGAACTCTGTTCGTCGTCTTAGTGTTCAGATGATAGCAGAGCAGTGTAATGTGCCAAAAACAATAGTGCACGAGATTATTAGGGACCAATTACAGATGTGAAAAATTTGTGCAAAGTTGGTGCCGAAAGTGCTCAGTGATGATCAAAGACTCAATCGTTTGGAAATCACGACACAACTTGCGGATCACTGCAAAAATGATCCACATTTTTTAGAGAATGTTGTTTCGGGTGACGAGACGTGGGTCTTTGAGTATGACCCGGAGTCGAAGAGACAAAGTGCAGAGTGGCACACCCCATCATCACCCCGTCAAAAGAAAGCTCGCATGAGCAAATCTCGGATCAAGGCGATGCTCATTGTCTTTTTTGACAAAAGGGGAGTCATCCACTACGAATTTGTACCTGAACGACAAACTGTAAATGCTGCATTTTACGTCCAAGTGCTCGACAGGCTTCGAAAACGAGTTGCCTGCGTCCGGCCAGCGATCAAAAACATCTGGCGGCTGCATCACGGCAATCTCTCATCTCACACCGCGCTTGTCGTGTTGGATTTCTTGGCGAAGCACGGCGTGGCAACGCTGCTGCACCCACCCTACAGCCCGGACTTGGCACCACCGGACTTCTTTCTGTTCCCAAAGATAAAGAGGAGCTTGAAAGGAACGCGATACGAGACTTTGGACGCCATCAAAGAGGCCGTGACGACGTGTCTTCGAGAGGTTCCCGATGATGCCTCCGCATGAGCATTCCAGGAATGGGAGCGCCGCTGGAACAAGTGTATCGATTCACAAGGGTCCTATTTTGAGGAATATTAGCTTAAGATATGTAAAAGTGTGATAAATTTTTTTTCCTGAGCTCAGTACACTTATTTTCCGGACGAACCCTGTACACATAAGTCACTTTTTTGGTATTCAAATTATTTGCTATGAATGTTTCTACCAGTGAAGCAATGATTTGTGTGTGCCCAAAAGTGACAATTTTAAGTGATTCTGATATTTCTGAATCACTGAAAAGTGTAGGCATGAGTTATATGAGGTCCCTCCAATAAATACGTGAACTGAGGCCATAAAACCTTTATTTTACAAAATTTAGTCTACATTGATTTTGTCCCCTTCAAAGCATTCTCTATTCGATGCAATGCACTTATTACATCTTCTTTTACACAGTTTAAAGCACCCTTGGAAGTCTTTGGCAGTTAGGCTTTTTAGTTTACTCGTTGTTTCTTGCTTTATTGTGTCCACATCTTCCCAGTGATGTCCCCTCATCACATTTTTGCATTTTGGGAATAGGAAGAAGTTACAGGGGGGTGAGATCTGGTGAATAAGGAGGATGATCAAGGATAATGACTGAATGTTTTGCCAGAAATTGGCGAACCATCAATGCTGAATATGCAGGTGCATTGTCATGGTGAAGGATCCATCCATTATGTTCGGTTAAAATAGTGTGTACTGTTGATTTTTCTATATTCTGTTGATCAGCTATTATTCGGACAGTTTTTTGACCATCTGGGGATTGAATTTTTTGCAAGAAACTGGTAAACAATCAATGCAGTTTAGGCGCGATTTTTGCACAGATTTTTTAAACCCAAATGTTTGGTTCAAATAGTGTGCACTCTTGATTGTCCTAAATTTAGTTCATCAGCTATCATTCGGACAGTTTTTTGATGATCTGTATCAACAAGCGACCGAACCCAATCAATGTTGTCATCAACACAGGTGGTTGAAGGTCATTCCGGCCTTCCATCATCCATGGCATCTTGTCGGCTATCTTTAAAATTGCTTAATCAACTTGAAAACAGATGTTTTCTTCAGAGCATTATCACCATAAGCAGCTGTCAACTTTTCAGTAATTTCTTGATAAGTTTACTGCACTTCATCAAAAACTTGATGTTGATTCATTGCTCTGTGATTTCGTCAATTTCCTTTTTCGACAAACAGTAAAAACAAGGATGATAGAAACTGACATAACTATCACCATATGCACAGATCAACAGTCCACCAAGCACAGACAGCTCATTAGGTCTTGGGCAACTAACGCCGCCAGTGGGCAGGGTATAGTGTGTGTCATGGCCCCCAGATTGCACCAATTCGCATATTTATTGGATAGATCTAATATACAAGGTGTCCTGTAATTCGGGACTCAATGTATCCCTTGAGATCCCATGTTATAACTGGGAGAAATGGAATAAATTATTTGTGGAATGATGCTAATTAGTGTGTGCCTAACTGCATTAATTCCTAATGATGACACACTATTTTATCTACACCTTAGTTTTTGAGAAAAATTATGTTTTTATCAATTGCTGCTAAGGCAATTTCGTGTTTTGCTATACACTTAAATTTATTTTGATAACGTACAATTATTTCTTCTACAGGTGCCATGACCGGTGTGTTGTAACAATATTTTCTGCCCCTAATTATTGTTATCGCTGTGGAAACCAAGCTGCAATTATGGAACTGGATGATTCTCTAAAGTATACGTTGTAAGTATTCCAACAAGGTCATATTTGAATTAGGTGTTTACCTAGGGTCATATCCTTTAAATCATATCATCTTTGATGAGCAATTGCCAGTGATGCATCTTCACATATCACCACTTGTCCAATTCTGTGTCACCAGAAGTTTGTTCTTCACACAAAACAGGGTGGATGGAAGTCACTGTGATGGAGGTGGTCTACAGAACGTTGTCCTCTCTCAGCATGACATTGATGTAGTCAATATCTTGAACAACTATTATAGCATATTGAATTTGTTTGTCCCCATTTAAAATTTGATGGTGAAGTCAAACTTGCATATTCTCTCTTTATCATTTGCATAAAAGACTGAAGGCTAGGACAGAGAATTCTATACAAACAGGCAAAGTCGCTTTTAAGTGTCATCTTTTTTCTAAGTTTAATTCTAATTGCCAAGTGTAGTACCAACATTGTATATCATTAAAGTCATTTGCTAAAGCTATTTACTTTTTCTACTACTCGTCAGGATTGTGCTATCTCTATAAACCACTGCATTGTCAACAAATAAACACACACGAATAATCATGAAGTTAATGTCATTAGCATGAAGAAGGAGTAAAAGAGCTGTGATAACACTTCTTTGGGAACACCAGAAGTGACTTCCAATGCATTAAGCCTAACAGCATCTATGACTACTCTATGTACCCACCTATTCAAGAAATCTTTAATTCAGCCTAGGATATTTTTGTGTGTGCCATAGGCTTCTAGCTTTGTGAGTTGTTTACTTTGAGTTGCTTGGTCAAAAGCTTTTTTAAAATCATGAAAAACTCTGCTCACTGGAACATTCCTCTCTTTTGAACCAATGATATCACAAATAAAATGTTAGAGTTATACCTCACAGGGTTTACTCCTTTGCAAATTGTGCTGGTTCTTTTATCGGTAACTCTGACTATTGAGGTGTCTCACTGTCAAACCAGATATTATATGTTTTGTGACTTTGCATGTTATGGATGTGAGGGAAATAGGTCTCCAAGCTCCTTGTCACCATTTTTAAATATATGTGTTATACTAGCCATTTTCCAATCACTGGGAATCTTGTGATCTACTAACAATTTCTTAAATATGTTTTCCAGATACAGTGCAATTTCCAATGTTTGGTCCTAATATATAATATTTTGAATCTTTTAATCTATTTACACCGACACAGTTTGATTTTAGACCCAATAAATGCACAACTCAAGCTGTTGAATATGTTATAAAGCAAATAATTAAGGCTTTTGAAGGTAATCAATGTCTTGCTCTCTCACTATGTGACCTCTCTTCGGCTTTTGACTGTGTTAATCACACAATTCCCTTAAATAAGTTTAAATATTATGGTTTTAAGGATGTTGAACTAAAATTTATTTCTTCCTACTTATCTGATCGTAAGCAGTCTGTTTATGTAAATGGTAAACAGTGAAAACCATTAAATATTAAATACCTCAGAACTCTGTGCTAGGACCTCTTATATTTCTGGTCATGATTAATGACTTGTGCCCCAATATGAGTACTGGCTGTGTCCTTTATGCGGATGATACTACTTTTCTACATAGTTCCCCCCATCATTCTGATGCGATGAGTAGAGTTCTTATTATACTTAAAAAGGCAGTGGATTGGTTCTCTGCCAACAATCTACTTATGAATCCCGATAAAACTCAGCATCTTCTCTGTACACTAAAATCTACTACACCGGATACTACCCCTGTTAAACTGCTGGGATTCTATTTAGACTCCAAGTTAACATGGAGTGTTCATATTCTACATATTACATGTAAGGACTACTTAATTAATGCCTACTATGCATTCTTTCACTCACATATCACTTATGGCATTAGACTTAGGGGGCATGCATCTGATACTAAGCTAATCTTTGTGATGCAGGAAAAGGCAGTCCGTATCTTAAATAACTTATGTCCACTTGAGCACTGTAAACCTCTCTTTTTAAATTTAAAAATTATGACAGTCTACACTTTATATATATTCTATACTTTAGTTCATATAAAAGAAAATACGAGTATGTACTCTATCCTAGACTCCACTAGGGCTAACGTTCACAGCCATAACACGAGAGCAAAGTCGAATATGGATTTACCACACTGTAGGCTAGACAAGACCTACAAAGTTGAAGGTCTACCAATCAAATTGTCCAACATGATTCCAAGTGCTGTAAAGTCAGCCCACAGTGTGGTGTTCTGAAGGGTGCTGCGTGATTTGCTTACCTCCAATCCTCTATACTCAATAGAGGAGTATTATGAGCTCGATTTAACTAGCCCAAAATTAAAAAAGGTTTAGTGTCTATGTGGTGTGGTTAGTAACTATAAGGTGTAGTGTTTAGTGTCATACCTATGTATACGTTTTTTATATGATTGTATATTGTGCTCTATAGTGTGTTATTATGTTCCTTTAAAAATGACGACATCCGCCATATGTAAATATGATTAAGATGAATAAAGTTTATTAATATTATACATAGGTGGTTCAATAAGTACCCGTGTTTGACGACAAAGGGTGTTCCTGAGGGATGTTTATGTTATCATCGTGTGCTGCCATCTATCAAACGACGGTGAAACAAATTTCAGGCTGATTTATAGGTTAGTTTGGATTTGGCAGCCATTTGAATAAGACATGTTTCCTGATTTCCGCTAAGATGGAAAAAGAGCAGTATTGTTTGGCAATTCGCTTTTTGTTTTTGGATGGGAAGAAATGCGAGGAGATAAAAGCAAAGTTGGATGCTGTTTATGGGGACACTTGGCCATCTATGACCACAGTTAGATTTTGTTTCAACGAATTTAAACGTGGGTGAACATCTGTTTTTGATTAGGAGCGACCAGGATGCCCGGCAGACGTGGTTGCCGAGGAAATCATTCAAAAAGTCCACGCCATGATTCTTGCTGATCGACAAACGAAAGTGCGCAGAGTAGCAGAGGCCATGGGTGTGTGGACCAGAATGGCAATCAATATTTTACATGATAAGTTGGTGATGAAAAAATTATCGGCCCGATGGGTGCCGCAGTTGCTCACGGTGGACAAGCGGATCTGGCTGACAACTTCAAAGCAGTGTTTACAGTAATTTAAGCAAGATCCGAAGGTGTTTTTGCGTCGAGTTATCACTGTTGACGAAACCTGGATTCATCATTACACACCAGAAACCAAGCAACAATCAAAACCATGGATTTCTCCCCGTGAATCTGATCCAAAGAAGGCGAAGATGGTCCGATCGGCCAGAAAGGTCATGGCGACAGTTTTTTGGGATGCAAATAGCATCATCCTCATGGATTGTTTAGAAAAAGGAAGAACGATCACTGGGAAATACTACAGTGAGTTATTGGGCCACTTTGACAAAGAATTGAAGGAGACACGGCTGTATTTGGCGAAAAAGAAGGTGCTGTTTCACTACAATAACGCACCAGCACATTCATCCAGAGTTGTCACGGCCAAACTGCATGGACTACGTTATGAATTGCTGCCGAAACCCCCGTATTCACCCAATCTGGCTCCCTGAGACTTTTTCTTGTTCCCTAACATGAAGAAATGGCTCGCGGGAAAAAAATTTAGCTGGAACGAGGAATTACAATGCAACAATTTCAGGGAGTAAAAATCATTCGCCTTTACCAGGATTCGAACCTGGATCCCTCGATATCCGGCCAAGTCTTTAGCCAGTTAAGCTACCGAGACGTCCTCTTACACTCTGAAATTTTGGGGGCTTTAAAGGAACAAGATGTTGTGACGAAATACCGTACATACAATGTCATAGGCATTCGTAGTCGTGCACGACGCGCCACAGTCCACGAGGTTAAAGCCAATTTCAAGCACTTAGGCTGTTCATACCATAGACAAATATCAAGAAACTGCGGGAGATGCCACTATAGTAACTTTAACGGAGTCATCCACTAAGTGTGCATTACGATGCAACAATTTCAGAGAGTCAAGGCGAATGATTTTTACTCTCTGAAATTGTTGCATTGTAATGCACACGTAGCGGATGACTCCATTAAAGTTACTGTTGCGGCATCTCCCGCAGTTTCTTGAAATTTGTCAAACGAGGAAGTTATCGCCAAGACAAAGGCGTATTTTGCCGATTTCAACACATCCAATTTTTTGGGGGGGTTAAAAAAATGGCCGGAACATTAGAAGTGTATCTTTCTAAAAGGGGACTATGTTGAAAAATAATGAAAATGTTTTTGAAAAGATGGTTTCATCATTTCTAACACGGGTACTTATTGAACTGCCCACGTATGATCGGGTTGTTGATTGTTCCTGGAAGATTTATTAGGCTTGATATCATTCAGCAAATTTTCTCTTCCAAGATGTGAAATCTTAAGTTTGGGAATCGGTTTACAGGAACAAATCGATAAGCTATGGTGAAGACACTTTGAAGGAAGGAATTTAATAAGTTGGGCTTTTTGAAACTGCTAGTTACTCTGTTTCCCTTTATCATTTTTGGGCGAATTCACTGTAAACTCATTTGCCTGGACCCCTTCATACCAAGAAAATGATTTTGGATTCTCTTTCAAATCTTCAGCCAATCTTTTCCTTTTGAATTCACTTATAGCTTTACAAAATTGCTTCCTGACATTTGTCTTAGATCTCCTTAAATCATAAGTGATCTCATTCTGTTTGTCACTAGAGATTTTGTCTCTGTGTTGTATCTGTTAAACTGGCCAAAGGCAGGTATGTTTGCATAGTAAATGAATGCTTTAGATTATTGAAAAGTAAGGTAAAATTTTGGTAGTCCCATCTTGACATTATTCAAACACTACTTTTCATTCCCTTTGCAACATTTATCATGTAAATTAAACAGCATTATGTGCTTTTCAATCAATTCTACTAGGGAATACAACCTTTTGCATCAAAACTTCGTTTTTTTTTATTTAATTTTTTGTGTAGTTTCTTTGAGTTGTAACATATTTTCTAGCCGAGTGGATTAATATGTGAATTTGTTGTGAAAATTATTTAGCACTAAAGTAAAAAGTATAAGACTGGTTGTCTCTTGAATTAAGTGAAATTAATTTGCCCCTTGCATGTAAAACTGCCATGCTCATTTCTTCAGTCTGTCTGTTCTCTTGTATGTTTCCAGTGTATTAGTATACACATGTACTATACTGGCATTACAGCATTCTTTTTTGTTATTTTCCTTCCAGTCTCCAGTTTGACCCTGCTCCTCGGCGAGGTGAGCCTCATGTCACTCGGAGGACACCCGACTATTTCTTGTAAAGGAGCAGTGCTGAGCTCCAGATGTGGAGGGGGGCATTTGATTTTTGTGGCTTATAAACTGTTGCTGCATTGAGAATGGAACTCTGATATTGTATGATTAGGATATGTGCCGGAGTGGCCCTTTATTGCCGAGCACCGTCTGGAGGGATATTGCCTCTCCTTTTTTATTAGATCTTATTTAGGTCATTGTCTCCTGAACATAACTTCTTCTTGTGAATTTCGGGTCAAAGGGGACACAACAAAAGAAGTTTAACCCCCTGCGTTGTACTTTTACACTGTAGTGACAGATTCAATCCATCAAGCCTATCGGTGGCAATCATTTCACTTCTAACAGAGGAGGGATTTCAAATTCAGTGAGCATCGGAACCAAATAACTTTGCTGCGAGTCATTGTTTGCTCGTGGTATTGGTGATTCTAAATCCAAGAGTGAGCCTGTGAATGCGTGTGAATGATTTGAGAAGTATATCCTCAGAATGGGAACATGAGGCCAATACTTCAATCCATCATAAAAGCTTCATGATACCTTCTAAAAGTAATTGGAAAGCTTAATTATTTTTAGCATCCATCTGGTGACTCACATGGAACTACATATTGTATTCTTACACCAAATAATGATTGTGTCATATATTTCTTAGAAAAATTTGTTTTAATATGTACATTATATAAGTTCAAAATGAGTGATAATTTGCATCCATGATAAATTTGAAACTTTTCATTAAATTTTATTAATGTGATCGGCTGCAATAGATTTGTGTTAAATATCAAACAAATTGATCGTACAGTGGACTCTTGTTTGCATATGTTTGAAGGGGCATGGAATACTCAACATGCTAATCAATAAAATGTGCAAACCATGATTGATCTTGCATTTGCCTTCATAATGTTGGTAGCATAACTGAAGGGAAAATGTTTATTACTTGATAACTGATAACTGAATATTCTGTAGCTTTTTGGCAGTTATTTGTGGTGATACCTTTTAGTTTGTCTATTATAAAAACTACATGAAGCATTTTGAGTAAAGATATCCATTCCTTATAACATTATTAACACTTAATAAATCAATAATTTTGTTTTACTGAGTTCTATACAGTAATTAATGGTATCATGAATTGCCTTAATTTATACTGATAACTGCTTGTGTAATTGGGCTTAAGTCCATGACGCATATTCCATATCTATTCTCAATTTATTTTTTGGAATTCCTGTGCACATTGATCCTGTGCCTTTGTGAAAATAAAAGTGCTTGGCAAATGCATTGATTCTTAATTGTATTTACATTTTTACTGTAATATTTTTCAAATAATAAACAGTTTTAATATATTTTCTTTCCGAACATATGTTAAAATTGTAAATTATATATTAAAATACAATTCACTCTAACGTACTTGGTGTGTTGCCTAGATTTATTTGTAGCAGTGGAACTTCCTGTTGGTGCTGCATTCATGTTTAAAATAAAACTAAGCTTGTCATATGATAATATTTACAAGGAATTAATTACAGAAAGATTATTAAAGTTGGTTACAGAATCACAAAAAGTCCTTCGGAGAATGAAACAGTATACTCTTGAAAGAAAACTTTATCTAGAAAATACATATCCATGTTTAATCATTGATGATTGTCAGTTAATTAACATTGAGTCCGTAGATTTAGATTTACAAGCTGTGCTGTGTCTTTATTAATAGTTAGTGCAGATCTCTAAAAAATCATGTGCAATGATAGTGGTATTTCTCATTAGTAAAGTTTAACAAAGATATGTGCACTTGGTTGCCATTTTAGAGAGTTAGGTCGGTCATTAATGTAAATTACATATAAAATAGGCACCAGAAGAAAATCCAGGGGTGCACCTATTTTGATTTCTTTACCAGAGTAGACAGTTTGGTTTTTGATCATGTTCAAAATCTAGTGTTGAACTACGATTGGATTCAATCCTAGCAATTGGTAATTTTGCTCTGCCATAATGTTCCAGTTTATGCAGGAGGAGCTGGTGAATGATATGATCAGCTTTAGAAAATAAACCTAAACTGTCTGCCCTAGATTACAGAGTGTGTATTTAATTCATATGTGTAGTGGCTTATGTAATAGACCTGGATTTCCTGCACCTATGTATGTAGGAGAACAATTAGAGTAATGATTCATGCTATAATGAGTATTTTATAAAGCATTTTCAAATATTTTCCCTTGTTTCAACAGAGAAGTTGGTCAATAAGAATTTATCTCATCTTTGCTACAATTCTCTTTGTAGAAAAGTAGTAGATTCTAGGAAATCTTATAGAGGCTCAGGGAAATCGCAACTCTCAGGGATTCAGTAATTAGGAATTTTAAGTTAACCATAACTATATTGAAGTATTTTTAAGACTGTACCAGGAATAACATTTAATGCAGACCCTCATGTATTGGATGATTCATTAATAATTTGGGTGAGTTTCAATTCATAGCAAGGAAAGAAATAGAGTAAACTCTCGATAATCCATATTAATGGCTGCATGATAAAGTGTGGATAATCAAAAAACCAAAATATGGTTGTGATATAAATGTATACATTTGGAAACTCTGATTCTTCTTTGTGTGTGATTAATATAAGTAAAGTTTTTTACCAATGGAAGGAATGATTTTTCCATTTTCACCCATTTTTCAGGGTGGAATTATACATTAACAAGTATACAAAACTGTCATAAAGTGAATAGCAGAATGTATTTTGCTCAGAAAGCTAAACCTTTCACGTGGCAAAGAAAGAAATGACTGGCAAAGGATAAATTTTGAAAAGGGATCGCCATTGCAGGATCATATTCATCTTACAATACCAATTAAAATAATGCATTTTAGATAGGTAAAGATTTAATAGTTGCATAGTAAAACCATGTACATATTTGCTCACCTTAAGGGGGAATAGGGAATTCTCAGGCCTAATGAATACAAGGCAAATGATAATGGGAAAGTATGGATGTAACGGAAATGTTTATATTAAAACATTAAATAGAATTGGCAACTTTTGATTTTGTGCTAAGTACAAACTTAAAAGAAAGTCCAGGTATTTCAAAATTGTGTTTTTCATCAAGTATAGCGAAGTTGTAAAGCATTTAATTATTGTAATTTATGATTTTAATTTGATTAAATTTTTGAGGTGCTATTTTTAAAGAGAATAGCATGGATAATGTGCAAAACAGAGAATGGAGAGCTTACTGTATAGTGTGTTGCTCATGCTATGAAATAGAGATAAACTTATCTGGAGTGATTCAATTTGTAGGCATTTCATGAGACATAAAAATTATTCAAATTGAAAATGGGGTCAATGAGTAATCAGATGCAGTACCACCAGCAGAGTCCTGTAATTTAAGACCTTGTTGTCGTTTAATAGAAATCGGGGATTCTTTGAATAATTTTTCTGATATCTTTAGATGTATTATCAGCATTTTCAATCCTGTCATTGTTAAAGGATATTTTGTAATTTGTAGAGTTATATGATTTTTTTGTCTAAACATTCCATTTCCATGGCTGGTTTGAATGCTTTTATAGTAAAGTTGTATTTTTCATTATCCTTCATAGCCTTTGTCATCTGTAAACCACAGGTTTTTAGCAGCTAACTGTGGAGTGTATTTCTGTTACTGTGTTAATAGTGGAAAAAATATTGAAATGGTATCACATGTAGAATAGTAATACTAGGATTTTTTTATCAAGGGGCTCAAACAATTTAAATCACACCAATCATGACAAATCGGCATGCCACCTAAGTCTCTCATAATTTCATATGTTAAGTATTTCTTGCAGTATTTTTAACAGTTATTTTGGGATATTCAATGAGGTGATATGAGAATTAATGGCTTAATTGACATTTACCTGTTCATTCTTTGTTGTGATATCATCTAAAAGTTTGTGAATTGACACTCACTCTTGTCGGTTAATCCTTAGTGGCATAAATGTTGGAGGAGGACAATACGTTCAAAAATCGTGTTTTATTTCAGAATCGTTTGGAAAGTTGTAATTGAATTCACCTGTTATGATTACACACGGGTATTTGAACTCTGTTATAAATGATTTCCAAGAGCTTCAAGAATTTAACATGGTAAACAATGAAAGGAATTGAAGGTGAATAGGCTGCTAGTGTAATATACATCATCGTTTGCATGACTTAACTACAGGTTTTCATATGAATAATTATTATTCTGGAAGTGCATGCTACAAATATTTTACAACTATTTACCTAAATTAAAGATTGCTTGAATTGATATAAAACTTTCTATTTGGGTATCTTTTTCCATATGTATTGCACTTTGGGATTTCTATAAGTGCATGGGCATTTAATTTTGGTCTCTTGATGCTTATACAAGTGAGGCAACTAAAATCTGCTAATTGTTATTATGTTCATAGAATGGGAACATGACCTGAAGGAACAATGTGCTTAGGAAAATGCCCTAATGAGAGTCCACTGTATTTTTTAAATTTTCTAGGATTTCATACTTAGCTCCTCAGAATTATGCAGACAGTGAATGCATTTGGAATGATGCTTGATTTTTAACAATTTGAAATGTTGGACTTTCAGCTGTCAGTCTATTGGCATACAGGAAATACATATGTTAAATTACATTAAAGTAGGTGCACACTAATACAGACTATAAAGGGCTGGTTAGAGTCAGGTTTAGGCCAAATCAAGACTGTTATGTGATAACTGCCACCACATGGAATATTTTATCCAAATATTCTTAACTTTTTATTTAGTTTAACGATTTATAAAGTTTATCCAACTGCAAAGTTACGGATTACTGTAATTCTGAGTGTCAGGGAAAACAATATCTGGGTGTAAGGCAGTGATGTCATTTCCCTGGGTACAATGGCCACAGGGTTATTCTGAAATCCAAGGTAATATGTAATGTTGGCCAAATAAAGGTCCCAAATTCTGAGTCTCCATGGCCATATCTGAAGGTCAGGCCTATGCATTTTGTGGGTAAATGTGGTAACAATTTACAGCATAGTTGATCAGAATTACTTTCGTCACCACCATCAATGGAATTAATTGCATGTCAGTTTTTGAAATGACCTAAACACAAAGACAATCGGCCAGTAAAAGATGCAGAAAGATAAATCATAGTTTAAAATACCAGTGGAGTTAAATAAAAAAATTTAGAGAATTTACCAAGATATGTATCAATATTACAGGGAAAGGAACTGGCCCCCCTACCCTGATGTGTGAATATTCACACGCCGTTGGGCTTGGTACACGGGTGAGCTCTACCATCACCTACTAAACCGACCTTCGGGTTGATTACTGTGTTTATGGTATGGTATCAATATTGTAAAAGTTTCATTACTAGTTCCAAAGAAGTTACCTTGTGTCCTATTATTGTATTAAGATCTATTTTAACGTTTCCCTGGTGTTTGCTAGCCATGCAGTTAATGTTTTTTGATGGGAAATACAAAAAGAGTTGCCAATATGCTGATGTATGGAATCAAGTTGATGAGTGTGTGTTTTTAACTCCCAGAGTTTGCCAACAGACTCTTTTCCAAGTGGTAAAGTACAAAGTAATCATGTCCAATGCATCACTGGTAGCTATCTTCATCCATTAATTTTAGCATAAGAAAAAGCAGCTTTTGAGCTAAATACTTCTTTGTTGAATGTGCGAAGCAACAACTGTTCAAATGAGGCATCAATATTTGTCTGCATCATATTTGAATCTCAAAATCATTGTGTACTGTACACAGCAAAAAAGCCAAGTGGGAAATGGCTCACTGCTTGCAACAATAAAACGAAGTTCTGAATAATTACATCAATTGGAGACCTGTGATGGAAATGTTTCTGATGCATGAAGACCTTTGGGAGTACATAAAAAATGGAACAAATGAAATTCACGTAACATAAACACTAGGACAAAAAGGCTTAAGCTAGAAAACATCTTATTGTCAAATGAGAAACTTGTGCTCATGTAATAGCTGTGAATTCAGCAAGAGAAGCAGGGACTAACGAACACTATAGCATAAGATATAATCCATACCTCAGATTGGATTGCGGCAGTAGACTTTTCCCTTCCCATGCCCACTGAAATTCCATTCAACTTCTATCAAAAGAAATTTAGACGCCATACAAGATACTCTCTCCCTTACATTAAACATTTAATCCATAATGAATGTTTTTAGCTTTGATGAAAACATTTACTCTTATTTTTCCTGTTGTCCCCCTATATTAGGCCAGTTGTCTATTAACCTTCCTATAGTTTGATATTTAGACAACTCTTTGGTTCTGCAGGGCTACTCCGAAACTTGAATACCGGAGCCATCCAGGCAAATTGACCTTACTTTTGGCTTCATGCTTCAGAGTTGATTGCTGTTGTTTATTTCCGAGCTTAAGTGACACACAAAGGCATGAGAGCTAGGACAATGCAATGAGCCCTTATTCTTCATATTTATGAAAGTGAGTAGCTCACTTTGGAGAGATTAAAATCAAGAGACACTCATCCATTTGAGGTGGATGAATGTGTCTTTAAAAGGTATTTTTGAACATATTAAGTAACATTGATAGGAATTGAGCTCTTACGGCTAGTCATATAGAATAAATGAAAAACTCCAATAGCTGTAAACAGTTAACTGTTTACGGCTATTGGAGTTTTTCATTTATTCTATATGAAGTAGCCTTTTCATACCTGTGCAAAGTTGTGGAGGTGACACTGAAGGGAAAGCAATCACAGTCTCAGAAATCAAACATCATTGGTTTCATGAAGTCAATGTAAATTAATTTAATCATTAACAGCTATCTCATGTAGCTACGCCTTCAAAGAAATTTGTTCTTTCTTTTTGCTCACAGACTGTCAAATAATGAGTAGAATTAGGAAATCATACCTTAAAGTAGCCAATTTTTTACAGTATTCATATGAGCTGTACAGATAAATATTTTGGATGAAAAATATAATGCTCGATATAATGTTGAATTATTTACATAAATATTTTGTAGTTTGGGCTTTTCCCCTTATAAAATTAAATGAAAATAGTCTTAGTATGATAGCTTACACTCCAGTTCCAATGGATACATGAATGCATAGAATAAAAATGACTCAACAAAAATAATGATGATGGTTACTCATCCCTTTCCACTGGTTATTTTTACATGACATTTTCCTTGACAAAAGTTCCTGCAACTCTTGTCACTGCTTCTCTGCTATTATTTCAGCTTGTTAACCATAAAATTGTCTGCTGGCAAACTCTTTGAGTTAAAAGCACAGCCCTAAAATATCTACATTTCCTCTCTTTATCTCTCCCTTTCCTGTGCAGCCACCTCCAGTGAGAAATGGGTGCAGACAGACTTCAAAAAAATTTTTGAATGAAGCATTGCAACCCTTACTTGCATTAATAAAAGTGTACTTTCCACTGCAATGATGTGGAACATGACCACATGATATTACACAAAAAATTCTCTAAAACATTTTTAAGTGATGAAGAAGTTATTCTTTTATGGTCAAGTGAAGATGGGAGGAGGAAAACCAAGGGCCTCGAAAAATAAATTGGGAATTTTCTCTATTTCTTTAGAAGAATAAAATAATGTAATATAAAATGGTTTTAATTCATTATCCTTTGTTTCCTCCAAGTGCAGCGCTTGTCCAAAAGAGATGGTGGGTATTTCATTTTATCCTCTACATGTTGTAACTTTTATCTCATTTATTTTATATTCTTGAGTTGAAAAACTATGGTATGTTGAACCATCCAAAGCTAATGATCCAAATTTGAGGTAAGTGAGCTGTATTTTTGTAATGCTAATGTTTTGGATTTGTTACAACTGGCTATGGAAGGAAAGAATATATATTGGATATAAATGGCCTGTTATTTGCTTTCTATTGTTTAAACTCAACTTTGTGGAAGTTCATGTTCAATATTTATTTTATTAAGAACACAATGAATACATCCACTGTTCTTTATCATCGTACAACTAGTTTCAACGCTTAGGTGTCATCATCAGGTAAAAAAATAAAACCAGC
Organism: Hetaerina titia; assembly: GCA_037158775.1. NCBI lineage: Eukaryota > Metazoa > Arthropoda > Insecta > Odonata > Calopterygidae > Hetaerina > Hetaerina titia. The sequence continues at coordinate 10,576,664 of CM073779.1, forward strand.
TGTGGCTCATTTATGAGGGAGAGTGGGAGTGGGTGGGTTCCTCTCACCCACTCTTCTCTCCCTCATAAATGCTATAGAAATGAGCCGCAGCTGGTTTTATATTTGTACCTGATGATGACGCCTAAGCATTGAAACTAGTTGTACGATAATAAAGAACAGTGGATGTATACATTGTGTTCTTAATAAAATAAATATTGGCCTGTTATTTGATATATGAAGTAAATATTTATTATGTTTGTGTGAGGTGAATATTTTTTACATTGTGACCAATGACTACACTGTCATAATTCTGAAAAAACAAAGTGCTACTCTTGTGGTGGGGATTAGTATGATATAATTAATTCTAATACCAATTACTGCCTCGAGCTGAGAACTTCTAGGCTAGTCTATCTCTCTGCAGTATTGCTCATAATTGGACCTAAATACCTAATACATCGGAAACAAAATAGCCAAGTCTAAACTTCTCCAGTCTAACTACTGTGGGCTGTGTTGCTGAGCCCTGGCCAAGGATGGATAAGTGTGTAGTAAAGTAATAAATTGCATAATAAAAACAATGTGTTACAACTGCTTGTCATTGATGTTTTTTTAAAAATCAAACCATTTTGCCTTTCTACATAAACGTTTTATTCTCACGACCCAGGCTTCGTCATAGCATAACATCATCAGGTAAAAATACAAGTCAAGCATTGTATATATACATATCTCTGGGCGGAGGGGAAGAGGAGGTAGGAAAGAAAGGATTGGGTGAGCTAGGAAGAGGGGGGCTAAAAGTGTATGGTTTGAGGTGGAGAAGGAGGATTGGTAATATTGACAAATTAGTGTGATTGATGGTTGAGGCCGAGACTTTGTGGAAATCCATTGTGAACAGGAGTTTCAGGAAATAACTTTGCAGTTTGCACATAAATTTTATGTGGAAACTGCAAAGTTATTTCCTGAAACTCCTGTTGACAAATTAGCAATAATTGGATAATTAGCAGGCTGAAAGGATGGGGTCAATACAATGTTGCAAAAAGCCCACCTGAGATCAGATTAGTTGGCAAAGGATTAGGGGAATGATTATTGTAAACAGGGAGAACGGCACTCAGTAATTAGTCAGGTGACTCAGTAACGGGCTGGGAGGAGTCGCTACATTGTTGAAAAAGTTTTACTTGGTTTCAGGTGAGTTGGCAAGGGGGTGAGGGAAAAAACAATAACGAGGAATGTGAAGGGTAAAGAAAATCGTTGGTCAAAACATCTTCCCCGTAATTTGTGTGTTGAAGGATTTCTAATTGCTCCAGCGCATCGAGACGGTGGCCTTTCTTCTCAAAGTGTAGAGATTTGGGGGTGAAATCACTGCTGTGGCCACAATCTCTCAAGTGCTTGGCGAAGAGTGATGCGGAGATGTTATTTTTAAAGCAAGCTCGGATCTCCTTTATTCTTGTTTCAAATCTCCTCCCCGTCTGGCCTATGTATAACCGGTTGCAATCTTTGCAGCGGAGTTTGTATACTCCACTTTTGTGTAGGGGTTCAATGTGGTCCTTCATGTGGCATAACATGTTGCTTAAATTAGTTTTATTGAAAAAGGCCGGTTTCACTTTTTCCCTTGGGAGGATTCTTTGTACTTTTAATGACAAGTGACCAAGAAAAGGGAATCTCCGCCACTGGCTGGTTTTCTGTATATGGATAACTTTGCTAAATGGGATAGCTTCTTACGGTTAAGTTTATCAATTAAATCTTCTCTATGTCCATTGTTCACTGCAATTTGTTTAATGATCTTTAGTTCTTTAAGAGTGTTTTCTTTGGACAAGGGGATAGAACATACTCTGTGTATCATGGTGTGAAAGGCCGATAATTTTTGAGCAAAATAGTGCCTAAAATTATGGTGAATGACATGGTCTGTATAACACTGTTTTCTGAAAATAGAAAAATCAAATCTATTGTTTTAATGGTAATATTCAAGTCTAGAAAGTTGAGGGATCCATCTGCTTCTAATTCCTTGGTAAAATTTATATGTTTATCTCTGGAATTGAGGAAATCCAAAAAAAATGTTTAATTTTCTGTCAGAACCCGTCCAGATGCAGAAAACGTCATCAGCATATCTATACCAACAGAGGATATTTTTTATGAGGGGATTCTCTGAGGAAATCATTAGTTGCTCAAAATTGTCCAAGAAAATGTCTGCTAGTAGTGGGGAAAGCAGAGAGCCTATTGCTAAGCCATCTTGTTGTTGGTATATTTTGCCGTTAAACACGAAACTCTTTTGTTCGACACACACTTTTAAGGAGGAGCACAATTCAAATATCACCGGGGTTGGAACCCTTGCTTTAACAAGGGTAACTTTCGCAAGATTCAGAGCTTCTGATCTTGGAACACTGGTGGATAAATTTGTGACATCAAATAATACCATTATGCACTTGGGGCTTACTATTTCTTTAGACAACACTTCCACAAGTTCTTGTGAATTTTTTATTCCGTATTTCGGGGAAAATTTGGAAAATTTTTTTAATAAGACGTTTAACTTACTAGCCCATAAGTGGTTAAGGGCCAAAACATTGGAAATCACAAGCCGAATAGGAACACTGCTACACAGATTGCTTTCACTGATTTTGTGAATTTTTGGCAAACCAAAAAATCTGGGCACTGATGGATTCATTTGTATTTAGTTGCGTTTCTCCCTGGGGCTTATTATCACTTCACATGAGTTGATGGAAGCTTTACACACTTCTTGATATTCAGGTGTGGGGTCCTTAGTTAAAACTATTGCTTTGTTGTTCGAGATGAAATCTTCACACTTTTTTATGCAGTCACTTCTCTCCAGCACAACTACTGCGTTACCTTCGTCTGCTTTGGATACAATAAGGTCTTTTTCCGAAATCGTGCCTTTGATTGTCAACAAGGCTTTGTAGCCTTTTGAATTTTTTAGAATTTTATCAAATGAAGGCATGTTGGAAACAAAGGATTGAATCTGTGAGGCAATGCGTTCTTTCGCACCGGAGATATCTTTCCGAAGGGCTAAATCTGAATCGACGGCTAGATTTTTCAAATCACAAATCGAAATGGGAATATTTGGGCAATATTTCAGCCCTTCGTTCAGTAAACAAAGTTCTTCAGGTTTGAAAGAATGTTTGGAAAAATTAACCATTCTGTCTTTGAACACATATGGGGTCATCGAAGGGCGTTTGTCTTATTTTTCTTGAAGGTGATCTCACTTGCTCCCTGGTGGACACTATCTTCCAAAGTGATCCATTCAGCTCAATGGAGCTAGTTTTTCTTATGTAGTATATATGATAAAAAAGATTCTTTCAGAAGGTATACTTGTAATACTCATTGAAGGAAAAAGGGATTTTTTAACACGAGTAGGGAAAAGGTGGAGCTATAGTAAGGCAAGAGGAATTTGGCGTTTTCCAAATTATGTACTTCTTGTAATAACTTTATTATGTCAAGTTAATGGCTACAGATGTCTGAAACGTAGAGGTCTGGAAATATTTTTTGGCGCTTCATTTCATGACTAAGAACATCGTCTTTGTAAATTATTGTTTACTCCAATTCGTGCATAATTTCACGGAATACTACTGTGAATGAATCCTTGCGATAATTGTGTGCTTGTTAAATCTTATTTTGGTAAACATTACGGAAAATAGCTCTCAAGATTTTTTTTTCTCCAAGAGGTTTGGAGATAGGAAGAATTTAGTAATGCCCTTAGTAAACATATAGCCATTTACAAAAATGCAATTGGGTAATCAACCATAGGACTAATTACAGGCGAAGATTTATGATCGAAAAACTGCCGTAGATGAAAATGCCATTATAAAACAAAAGGTATTGATGTGAAATACTATATGACTTGATACAGTAAAATAAAGAACGAATAACGTATAGGGAAATGTAGACCGATATGAGAAAATGAATACGAAACTAGTCCATAAAAATAACTCAAGTTGCCAAATTAAAAGAAAACCGGAAAAAATTGTCTAACTATATAATGAAACCACAAAATCTTGAATGGCTTCAGCCAACTTTATGTCAATTTATAAAAGTACGTCATCTGTTAATACCCAGTTTAGTTTAGCTACATAGATGGCAGCACTACTGAGCCGGGGTGCTCGAACCCTAACGGTTTCCGGTTTGAAATTTCAATAGCAAAAGAAGTAGATGGCCGCCATTAAGGGTTTTAGCTGTCAGTGTGTTTGATTGAATATACAGATATTAATAACTTCAGGTGATTGAGTTCATTTTATCATGCTTGTGTGTCTGTGAATATGTTGTAAAGGCCAATTGTGTTAATTGTTACCTTATTTATTCAATGCAATGAGAAATATAAATTATACATTATATAATGGAAAGAAAGATATTGTTCAAGTTGAAGATCTCGTATGTCTACATCCCTTTGTTGCTGTGTGTACTTTTAAATGAGCATTGTCTAAATAATTTGATGTAATTGAGTTAGTCGGGCCATTCTGTCGCACAAATAGGCGCATGTTTTGTTTACTCAGTACTTCATTTGGAAAGTATTTTCCATCTCAGCTGTGCTATTTTACAAAGCAATGGGTACAATGTATGCAGTTTGCAGTGGAACTATGAAAAAAGTTATCAAATTAAAAGATCTCTAATTGTGAAGCCCCTCCATAGTGGAAGCGATCTTTTAACGAGCATTTTCAAAATATCATAGTGGTAGATTGTCCGGAAGTAATGTCATCTCATTTGTACAATTTCTCAATTCAATGAGTAATATAAATGAAAATTTCATTGTGGCTATTAAAATAAACTGCCTCTTATAGTAGATGCCCTTTGTTTTGTACAATATAACGGCTATTCAACAGTTATTTTTTAATGGCGCCCTCATCTTCCATCGAGATCCAGCCACCAGTACTTTTAGTGATTCATTGTCAGCCTTGCATTGTGTGCGACAGGCTTACGTCGTTCATATTGATTAAAACCAAGTGATTGTAAAAATGAGCCTAGTATGTTAGTAGTCTGAACTGGTTGTACTTCATTTTCAGCATGGCGTCTGTTTATTCCGAGTACGCTGCTATGGGGTTGTCCTTCGCTTTGGCGATGAAAGACGTAGGTTCAAAAGATATGATTTTAAGTTTTGGCTCACCAGATTCTGGAAGGCAAACAGTTGAAATGGTAATGAGAAATTCTAGCAGTGAATTTTTTTAGTGCTGTAAATATGAGAAAAAGACAATATAAAATTATAATGACATGGATTCTCATACTTTTTCCAATTGTTTTAGGGTGATTGTTCATGCACTCTGCGTGATATAGTAATACTAGCTGAGTTTTCCGAAGTTCTGGGACCAATACCTCTGCTGACCGTGCCGATCAACACAAAGGATATCGGCATTGATTTAGATGACTTCATATTGAAAATAATGTCCGTTGACTATCAAGCCAGCGCAAGGTAAGTAAATATTGGAGCAATACTGTCGGAACGTAATAGCAATATAAGTCGATTTCTCATGAGACCATTCATTCTTATCCATTTTACTTCGTAATGCTTCAGATTTGTTTGTTAACATAATAAGCGAAAAATATTCTCGTTTAATTGTTCCATTTTAGTAAGGCAAAAAATAAGGAAAAAGCTTGGTGAATACGGGTATCAATTGATCTCCAAGTGCTGATTAAACCGCACATCTTGATAATGAAAGTACCTACTTGTTTAACTTTGCACTACCCAGAATATTAAAGAACACTAAACTGTTGGGCTTTCACTTGCCGACACTGCTTGGCAAGAGTTGCAAATTGTCGCAAGCAAGCTTCATTTGACAACACAATTATTACAGAATGTCAAGTTTACAATTTTAACAATGTTTTTTAAAATTTCAATAACATCCCATAGAGACTAAATTTATCGGGATGAAAATAAAAAATATAGACAACGGTGAAATTAATATTTTCCGAGCTACACAAAAAACATCAGTGCTTATCTCGTAAGAAATCTGTAATAGATATTGCATAGAAGGGGTGCTTTCTCTGCATTCTTGATTGCATTTTAAGAATGAAGACTTGATTAAGTTGAGAGCTCATTAAACAAAGCAAACACAATGAGGCCCTTTTTTGTCTAATCGAAACCGATACGTATTGAGATGGACTTGTAACCGCAAGCACAGTGAAGATGAGATGTAGCAGTGGTGAAAACTGGGTATTTATTAGAATTTGGTACAGCAGATGGTAGAAAAGTATTTTGCATGGTTTAGATAGTAGGGGCAAGTAAGGATTCCCATGTCCGAATACAGCAAGAAACAATGAATTTATTTATTTAATTTCTTATCCATAATGAATTAGAAGAAAGATGGAAATGGCACAACAAAGGGATGTCAGTCCTCCATCCTATCTGATCTTGTCCAATTTCCTTATTTTGTGTGCCTTTTTTGTCCTTCTCCTTGATCCTATGGCGGGTGTCAACATCCACTTATTGAGTCATTACCAAATTTCTTTTACTTGATTATGAATATTAAATTTATTGATTTTCCTATTGTATAAGGACATTAAAAGATCATAATCATTAATCTAGGAATTCATATTTGGTCCTCTGTCTACATTACACAATGTCTAACACACTTTTCTAGACCGTTGTAACAAGTACTTTAAATGTATGGAAAATTATAATATTTAAACTTAAGGTTTTTATATGCTAATTGTATTTGAATGAGAAATGTTTAGCTTACTTATAGCTGGTGGATTACAAATTATGTGCTTATATTAATTTTTTTTATCTATTGCAGTGGGAACTTCAGATTCACCACTGACACCCAAGTTCTTCAAACTGATGTTATTGACGGGGTTCACGCCTATGTTCACTATTTTACATTAAATGATGTTAATGCCAGAGGGTTTGTGCGCCCTTTGTGTTTAGCATACATATCTAGGAATAGGATTAAACTGGAAACCAAGTTATCTTTGCTTAAGGAAAATTTTTTGGAGGTAATTGTCCATACAGCAATGGTATTTATAATTTCACCAAATCAGGAGATAATGAGGATTTTTTTTAGGCATCTGGCGCTATGAAGGAGGAAAACAATGTACTTTTCCTAGAAGAAGTCTCCCTGGGCCTGCAGCAGCTTAAAGAACTGCAGCAAAAATATTTTCAGTGGAAGCAGGTAAAAGTTCTTAAACAATAGATGTGCAAAATTTCTTCATATTTAAAAGGAGTTGCCAGCATAATTTGTACAACATATTGTTTATCCTAAGAAGGTATAAATTCAGTCATTCCGTCTTTCTTCAGATGCACCTTGGGAGTTAAATTGCCCAAGCTTCTTACATTATATCATCATTATTTCAATCCTAGGATTAGTTTACTTCAGCCCTCCATTCTGCTCTATTTAATGTCAATTCCCTCAGTCCTTGATACCTTCTCTGTTTTAAGTCCTCCTTAATTTGTCCTACGTACATGTCTCTTGCTCTTCCTTGTGGAATCTTACATTCTGTTTTTCCTTCTATTATATTCCTAATCAATCCATTGTGCCTAGCTATGTGTCCAATCCATCTATTTATTCTTTACCGTAGATCGCTATGAATTACAAATTTTACTGCTTTTTCATGTAGAGCATGGAAGAGGAGGAAGGAGAGAATGAGACTTCAGAAGATGATGCCTTAATGGCAAGCATTAACTTAGATCAACTAGTGGAGCAGCAAATTGAATATAATAAAATTCTGCAATCTGCCAGAAGTATCCTCGTAAGTTTACTTTGAAATTGGCTTGTAATTTCTAATTTTTAGTTATGGTAAGATTTTAATATATTATTGAAATCATTATGCTAGGAAAATAAGCACCTGTGTGAATCACTCTCACCATGGAAAGATAGTTTTTGTGCCACCAGCATACCAGAAATTGAGCGATATATGACCTATGTAAAGTTGGTCGTTGGGAATCACGAACCCATAATCCCAAATCACAGAAGAGGTGATACAGAGCTCCGGCCCATAGCAGCCCTCAGCCCATTTGGGGTGGCAATTAGCGTGTGGTATTTATGCTGCACTCACAGCCAATTTATAGGCTGTGACTTGGAATTGATCGGTGGATGTTTTTGGACACAAATGGAAAAAGAAAATGGGGTGGGGCAAGTGGTGGCGAGTTCAGCCTATAAGTCCGCCAGGATTGAAGCACAGCAGGCGATAGCAAGTAAGACGTATCGCCAACTCCTGCTACTTCTGATCCCGACCTGTGTCCCTTTGTCTTACAAGTCTACGACACAGATTCCTGCCGACGATAATGAAATCACCATTCAGGTAAGATTATTTTCTCGGTACATTAACCATAAAAATTAGGATTCACATGGCCCACTTAACATTTATCATGAATTTACAACATTCCCCAGTACCTTGTGTATATTCAAATTCTCCTACATTCAGTAAATTTAAAATAAAATGGATTATTCATATGATATGAGGGGTGTCCACAAAGTAACCTCCATTTGCGTGTAGCGAGCGAAGTTATGGGGGGAGTCGAATGTTTGCTCTATTGATACACACACCAGAGCAGTACTCCTCGATCTGTAGTGGTTGGAAGCCCACGTCGGTTGTTTACAGTAGCGAGTCAAAATAAACAATACAATTGGAAATCCTGCCAAGTGTAAAATCCTGTTAGTGATCAGGTTTGCACTGGCAATAAACTTCAAAGCTGCCGATATTCATTGGAAAATTTGTTCGTTGTAGGGATCAAATGTAATGAGTGATAAGAGTTGTGCATCGGTGCTGTCATTCATTTGAGAGTGAGCACAAATGTCCACGATGATGATGGAATTGGCTGCCCGTCTTTGGTGAATAATGAACTTCACCAGAAATTTGACAAAAAGTTTGTGAAAACTGATGTTAATCGATATCTTTATGGGTGGGTTTTACGGTATTTACATGGGTGAGCTCTGAAACCTTTCTGACCTCGACATGGAAGATGGCGGTACTCTTCAACAAACGATGAGAATGTGTGTGCATATGTTGGAAGCTACTTACCAAAATTTCAGTCATTTTGATAAAATTGTGAGAAGTATCAAGCTGTGATTAAATATTTGTTTTTGAAAGTCAACATGCATACGCAAAGCAAAGACCAGCTGTGTACGGGGACTCAGCAGCATCATCATTTACAGCCGTTAAATTTTGAAATGGGCAGCTGAATTTAAACTTGGCTGATGAAGAGCATTTGGAATGGTCAAAAGCTGTGACTACCACCGATAATGTAGAAAAACTTAATCCAATTGGTACTGGACAACCGTCGAATGAAGGTTAGAGAGATAGTTGAGGCTATGGGCATATCAAAGGAATGCGTTTGTCATAAATGGACTGAAGAATTGGATGTGCGTAGGCAATGGGCATGTTGGGTGCCACATTTGCTCACTTTGGACCAAAATACATTTGAATGAACATTTCCAAAGCCCCGTTGGAGTGGTTTAAGCAAAGCAAGTCAGATTTTGTGTATCGATTCATAACTGTTGATGAAGTTTAGAGCCACCAGTACACTCCTGAGATGGAAGAAAGTCGACACCGTGGGCTGCAATGGGTAAAATTTCTCCAAAAGAAAGACGAAGATGGTTTCATTGACCAGGAAAGTGATGGTGACTGTTTATTAGAATAGTCGCATAATTGTGGTTATCGACTATCTTCAAAAAAGTTAAACAATAATGAGAGAGTATTACACATCATTACTTAAAAAGTTGCAGGCAGCTATTGCAGGAAATGCAAAAAAGCATTTGAGGAAAACGGTGGTACTTAACAATGTCAGGGCAATGCACCTGCTCACTCTTTGGTGGTTGCCATATCTAAAATTCACCAATAGTACTTGGAATTGTTTGACCACTCACTGGATCTCCCCAGTGATTTTTTCCTTTTTCATATTCTTTAAGTTTTGCTTGGAGGACAGAGATTTTCATTGGGCAAGGAGGTTATCACATATACATGCCTTTTTTGTGGAGAAAGACATCAACTACTATTTGAAAGGGTTAAAAGTTAGATCAACGCTGGAAAAAGGGTATTGAGATCAAAGGAAACTACATTGAAAAATAAAAATAAATTTGAAGAAATAAATGTTGTTTATTTGTTAGGTTGGAAACTTTTCAGACTACCCACATAGGTAGAGGAGCTTTTGCAACATTCATTTTGATAGCCAGAAGAATAGTAGTGATGGACTTTAGGAAAAAAATATGTTCCCTCATATCTGATAATGATGAACTGAAGTATTAAGCCAGCAAATTATTGTCGCCAACAAAATTGTTCGGAAAGAGCAAATGAAACTTGGCTTCACTCTGATCAATGGGACTTCCAAAACTGTAGAGACGTGTGAAAAGGCTTTCACAATTTGTGCAAATCGAAAATCTGAGAAGATATTACCATTCAGCTATCTCTTTCTGCACTCCTTTTGTTTATCAAAAGCACCAAGTGATTATCATGCAACTTGGACTTGAATTTCAGCTTTCTGGCAGGAACATTACAGTGATTACTTACTTAAAATTGATATGTTAGTGAATAAATACCACTAAGGCCACCCCCCAATTCTAGCGCCGCATTGATGTTTTTTGCTGGGTACAATATTGGTTCCCATCTATCTCTGAGGATTCCACGTGTTTTTTTTCCTCTTTGTGTTTCATTTTACCCAGGTTTCCTAAACTGCTTGCCAGTACCTTGTGTTGAAGTACACATTTTTCACAAAGTTTCCAGCAACCTCAGTTTTGGTGGGTAGCCCACCATTTCAAATTGTATTTGGTTTGTACTGCCTGACTCAGCCGGTTGCCCTATTTTAAATCGAGGAAAATCTTGCTGATATTCACCCAAAAAATAAATAAAAATATTGGACAACAAATTTATCTCCCCCACTACAAGAAGACTAGGCTAAAACAGTCTCCAGGTACAGATTTGTTGGAGAAGTAATGCTAAACCATTCCCTCTGTTGACTAGTCTTCAATCCAGGGGCTCACAAATAACAGTCACTTGTCTTGAAAAATATAAGCCTTGTATTTGATTAATTGTAATTGAAAGGTAACTTAATTGTTTTAACTAATTGCCTTTTTTATCTCTTAGGTTGTGAGTGGTAAGGATTCAGATATTGGTTACTATTCATCTAAGGAGTCTGTGAATAAGAAAGATGAGATGTGGTCTGAAAAGTTGAGTACCTGCACAGAGCAGTCATTTGAATCCAAGTCAATCCCTCATTCACTGGACTCATTCAACTCCGGAGCTTATCCCAAAGACAATTCTTCTGAGAAGTCATTAAAAAATTTTGGCCTGACATCCGACGATGAATCCAATGATGATGGTGTGGAAGCTACAGATTCAGCTGTATCTGAAATATATGACTTTCCAGTGAAGGAGCTCTGGTGCCAGTGCATATGGACTGCTAGTACTGGTGGTACTTCAAGTAACAAAGGCATGTTAAGTTCTTTATTAGTAGTTAGTCTTTTCATTTATGTAATATTTAGAAGTTTAACAATTATAAAAGTTGAGGATGGGATTGGGATGGTGCGGTGGCTGATGTACAGGCTTCCCACCAAGAGGGACCAGGTTCGAATCCTGGAGACGACAAATATTTTTCAGTGGTATCCTGATCCCTATTTGAGTGAGTACAACAACTGTCAGATAGGACGTTAAACTGCAGACCCCTTGGCATCTTTCGACAAGAGTAGGCTAATGCCGACGCCTGGTTTTTCTCCACCCTTGCTTTCCCATCCATCCCTAGTGGCACAAATGACCTCGGCTGTCGGTCACCTCCCATAAAACTACTACTACTACTAGAAGTCGAGAACTGAACTTAAACTGTAGTTGGAAGAAGGTTTTATAATTTTTCTGCTGGATGAAAAATGAAACGAATAAGATAATTAGAGGTTTGGTATCATTTAAATGGTTACAAAAAAATGGATGGAATGTATTTGAAATATTTAGCAATTGTTTAAACATTTACAAATCAATATTAATTTTGGTTTAGTTTCTTTGTGTGTACCAGTATAAATCTTTGAAAAACATTTTATTAATGAATCCATCATGTTATAAGTTAATTGATTGAGTCAACCTCGGCATGAAATGTTGATTAAATTTTCAGTTTTTCATAATATATGCCGAGGTTGTTTTTTCACAAATTATTTCATGGATCTCAGTTTTGGAAAGGTATCAATAAATAAAGAATGTTTGAACAAAGGTGCTGAGATTGCCTATAGAATATTTGTTAAATTGACGTGAGATGATGCTTATATTGTACAAAGAAAGTCACACACTTCACAGTCTCTGAAGCTAATTCAATGAAATTAGTGAAAGTGCCCTCTCAGTAATGCCTTCCTTAGTAGCCCTGTCATTTTTAACCTTTGGCATTGTCTGCAAATAATTTATTTTTTTTTTCTAGGGACAAAAATCCAGCAATTCTTCCAAACATTTTCCAAAGTTGCCCAACATATCTTATATTCCTTGTTGATTGGGCGAACCTTGGTGATTGCAGGCAGTAGTGGCCTGCGTAAAAAAGTTTGGAAAATAATATCAGCTGTGCTGTATTTTGTCCCAGCTCGAGAAAATTCACAATACCTGAGGTAACTAATTTGAGTTAAAAGTTTTTTCTTTCCCTTCATAAAAATGTAAAATCTTAAAAAACACATCATTTGGGAAATCTTATTTTGAAGATAAAATCCATTGACTCTACCGTATTTGAACTTTAGAACTTCACGTAACGAGCACTTCTTGTAGCAAGAAATTTGCATAACAAGTGACGAGAAGAGGAGAATTCTTGGAATATTTGTGTGCCTGCAGCTTCAGTTTGTGTTAAGCATTTGTTCTGCTAGGAGCTTAAGTGTCACTAGTGATCACACTATTTTTCAAACTTGTTTGCGGGTATATATTTGTGATTTTTTTGCCCAAAGCTTAATAATACTTTTTGCATGACTTTGAAAAAAGCCCCCAAGGAAAAATCTGCAAGGAGACATTCATAATAGAATAAAAATAACCATAGAAATGAAAAGGAAAATTATTGAAAAATGAGCTTGGGGTTAGAGCATGGCTGTTTTAGCCTGCACATGTAGTTGGTTAACATCAATGATTTGCCTATCTATCTATGCACCATCTAAGAATATGTACGCAACTTCTACGTATTCTTAAGGCTGTTGAAAGTTTGCTTCTCCTTTAGAAAAATGAAAAGCAATTGCAAGACAGTGCTATTAAAGAGAATATCATAGTGAGAAGGCGAAAGTGATATTTGCTGACCTCACTAAGAAGATACCAAACTATTCGATGGCCGAAGAAATTGAACAGAAGCTGTTGGTGGTATGAGAAGTTAAAAGAGAAGAACCGGAATCCACAGCATTGTGAGGCTTGCTGAAGCAGCAAACTCCAGCTCAAAGGCACTTCAAAGATGAATTTAAGAAGTTTGTAGATACAGAGGCATACCTCTACTGCAACTGGATTGTAATTGAGATGAGATGTCTCTCTTCTGGAAGAAGTCGCTGAAGCGAATGCATATAACAGCAGAGCAGAATGCATTACACAGCCACAAACCAATGAAAGAGTTCTTTCTGAGAAACTGTAGGAGTTGCCGCAATAGTAACTTTTAAGGGAGTCATCTGTTAATATCCTTTTGAATGCAGCAATTTCAGAGTGTAAAAATCATTTGCCTTGAAGAATCAGAAAAGTTTTGCTTTTAGTAAGTCTCATTTCTCACTATGCCGCTGTTAAATTTTTAGCTATATCCATCATGCTGTTTCGTTTTAATAGTTGATTGAAGCAACAAGTTTGTTTTTATTTAGAAGAGTGGAAAAAAATTTTTGTGCGGTGATTTAACACTTCTGTGTCACAGATAAAACACCATAAAGGATCACAGCCGAGTTGGCCAAAGTTCATAGTAAATCTCCTGTGTTTGAGACTCTTTACTATTGGATTAGTTTAAATGTGGCTGTCCAGCCATTATGAACATTGTTCAGGATATCTGTGGAAGTGGCTACCTCTGAAATAGTTGAGAAAATCTACAATATGACTTAGAATGATTGATGTATCAAAGTTTTCAAATTAGTCGATTTCACAGAAATATCACAATGGCAGTGTTTTCAGTTTTGCATAAACAATTGCATGTGAAATGAATTTCACCTAGATTGTTGTCCTGTTTGCTCTTAGTGGAGAGTATAGGCAATCGTGTGATCAATTTGGAGGCTGGTTTGGTACTTTCCCATCCCAATCTTGACAAGTTTCTTCATCGATACATTACTATGGACGAAAAATAGATTTTTTACTATTCTCCATAAACAAAGTAACCGTTAAAATAGTGAGATCACCTAATGGATTCCACACTGGTGAAACCATAGTCGTCAATAAATGTTAACTGGAATTACAGGGATCGGAATGATGCAGTAGCTAACATACTGGCTACCCACCCAGTGACCCTGAGTTTGAATCCTGGAGGCAGCAGTTGTGTTACAGTGGTATCCCGATCCCTACCTGATATGCTTTGTGGGGAGCACTTTTGAGTGAGTACACCATCCATCAGATGAGACATTAAGCTACAGACTCCTTGGCTCTTTTTGTTAAAAGTAGGCTAATGCCAGCGCCGGGTTTTTCTCCACCCTTCCTCGCTTCCTGTCCATCCCTAATGGTGCAAATGATCTCAGCTTTTGGGTGCCTTCCCTAAAACTATTATTACTTGATTTACTATATTTCTCTTATCTATATGTAGTCATCTACTAGGCATCTGTGTTGGCAATGACTTGGTTTGATGCGAGTCATTTTCTGCTGATTCATTTTTCAAGTAGGGAAATAAAGGAAAGTCACAGGGGGCAAAATCTGGTGAATACGATGGATGTTGTTGTAATTCAAACCAATTGTAGAATTTTTTCTATCTTATCTATACAAAGAAGAAATTCCAGTAAGTAACGGCAAAAACAGTGATGTGCATGGTCGGTGCAAAAAAATCATGGGAGTGGTGTTTATGCTGTGAACTGCTTGATGGATCACAATCAGTGATGTGTGTCGCCTTCTAGCAGCGTCTCTGAGAAGTAAAACTTGGCTCGTGGATGTCTCAGCTTGTCTCCACACATCGATTCTTATCTAAGCTTGCACATGCTTGCTGTACAAATTCTTTTGTCAGTGAGAATGAATGTGTTAGAGAAGCAGTGAATGTGCATTGCATTTTGTTTTAACCTTGGGAAAAGTGCCACTGAAACATGCAATGATTCGAGAGGCCTCTGGCCCTGGTTCTACAATATGTGCAGAGATTTTTCCTTTGGTACAACTGCTTCCAGGCTGGACAAACCTCGATGGATGAAGAACCAAAAAGTGGACGACCATATACATCAACAAACGATGCCCACATCAACAGTGTGAATGACTTAATGCATGCAAACCATAGGTTAGCCTTCAAGGAGATTGCCAATGAAGTTTATATTAGTGTTGGATCATGTTTTACCATTTTGACAGATGAGCAGATGCAAAAACTTTGTGACATCAGCCAGTAACTGCTCGATCATTCAATTGAAGGCTGAAAATTCTTATAAACTGTCGTCACAGGTGATGAAACCTGGGTTAATGTTTATGATATAGAAACCAAAGCCCAATCTTCACAGTGGAAGGGGCCATGCAACCCAAAAAGAGCTTTGATGGCGCGATTGAACATGATAGTGATGTTGGATCTTTTTCTTCGATTGGGAAGGGATTATTCATTATGAATGTTCCCTAGGATAAACAGTAAATGGGCAGCACTATACAGAGGTTATGAGATGGTTAAGACATTCCATGTTGCAGAAGAAACCAATATTATGGAAAAAACAAAGGGCTTTCATCGCGACAACACACTGGAACAAACGTTACCAATTTTTTGATCAAAACAACACTCCAGTGATATATGTTTCTTTAATCACCCATTTTGATTCTTTGTATTCTACAAATCAAATTTCATTTCAGGTTGATTTATTTCTGCAAAGAAGAAAAGATAAGACAATTCATGATTGTAAAAAAAATATCTAAATAATTTTCTTTGGATAAACCTTTCATATAATTTCTTTTTTCATCGTGGAATACATTATCGTTAATGGGAAAAATATTTTCCTTTACCTGGTGTTTCACTCTATGAGTAAGATTCCAGAATGAATTATGCTCATTTTGTGAGGTTCCGTGATGAAATGATTTTGTCTCTTTGGTTATTCATTGATTGATTGCTTTAATTGACTCAATTGTTAGTTACACTGAAATTCTTAAATAATGAGTGTGCATATAATGATAATCTCTTTATCGCTTGTGGTACAGTGTATTGGCGTATGATTCATCTGTTAAATATGCATGTTTAAAATAGGAGGCCAATCTTGGGCTTTCAAAGGGTGATATTACAAGTGATTCAGTATTTGTGCCAACACTTAAATTGTAAATTGTCTATTTTATGGGTAAGGGCAAACATGTTCCCAAGTCTGAGGTTATTGGTTGTCTTTTTGGAGAGTGTGACATATGCATGGCTTATTTGTTTTGGTAGCACTTCATTTCAGTCAGTCCTCAGCAGTCTTTCTTCCTGAATGGATTTGGATCCAAATTTTACTGAATCTGGCATTATCTATCGACTTGTCACCTGCTGGAAAACATATTTATTACTAGCTGTGTCCATAACATAAGGAGGGGGGCTCTCATTTAAGCAAAAGCAAATTTGGTGAGAGCAGAAAATATTCTGACAGCGTCTAACTTGCATGAGAGAAAAAGCATGTATTGAATGGTTGCCAAAGTCATAACCACAATTCAAAGATGATATATAAAGAAAAAACTTAAAAATTAAGGTGATGAAATAGTAAAGTTCCATAACCTCTTTGGTGCTGAAACACTTGGATAGTTATGGCTGTCACCTACCCGGGAAATCTGGACAACTTGGGGAATTAACCTGTTCGCATGGAATGTAGAGAAGTGTTAGAATTTAAGCCAATAACTGGACACATTTTTTTCCTTAGTCGTTCATGTATGTTCTAGTATTTTCTTTGAAACAATATGGCACCAACAGTGTCCAAAGTTTTGTAAAGGAAGGCCAAGTTCATCAGATTCTCCAATTAACACCTCTGATTATAAGCAAATGAAAAAGTTCCATTCCTGACCGATGGTTTCCTACAATAAGCAGGTCATTATTTATGTCTTCGCATGGTCACCTTCTCTATCTAGGTGTCATTATGGGTTCATTTGATGTGCAGTTTTGGCCCTTGGGGATTCATTACTACATTTAACAGCAGAGTCCATGTGCATGACGTATCTAATCAACAGGTGTGATCATGTAAGTTGAGTTAACTGTGTTTCAACGATTATCATCATCAGGAATGTGATCCCCGAGTGCGTAGGCGACAGATGGTAAGATACCTCAGGTTTCAGTTTCTTATGTGCTCGTTACATATGAGGTATGTTTGTCAGGGGGTGACCATGAATTTTTTATTTGCATAATTATAATTTGCAAAAATATAATTTAAAGTTATATTGCTAACGTGAGGTGTTGTGTACATGTGATACTAGTGTCATTGATTTGATCTGAATATTATGGTAGGCGTTGCAAGTTCAAACATGCTCAGTTTGCCTTCACCTGCTCTTATGGTGGGAAACTTTCCACAAAGGTATTCTTCACATTGAGAAACAGGAAACCGTTGCATATGGCTAGGTGTGTACTCTAGGGAGGCTTTGGAGCACACTTCCTGTTGAGGTTGTGAAGTATCCTGTCACTACATTTGCAATGTGCAACTCTGCATTATTATGGAGCTGCATCCAGCATGTTACTTAGAAATGTTATCTTGGACAATTTTCAATACGTGCATACATGTATTTGACTTGCCATGATGAAGCCACCATTGCTTTTGTTGTTGACAATGCTAGAGATTTCCACACAGAGATTTGCTGTTTGTTGATGTATATGCATGCATCATATTTGTTGTTTGAAGAGTGTAGAGTATGTTGTGATTGCATTAAATTGATAATTTTACTGACTTTTCTTTTGCTTTCTGTTATGTGAAGTGATCTATTGGCTTTGGATAGATGATTCTTTGCATAATACAAGTATATTGAATGTTCAATGCTTACCTCTCGTGTGGAGCTTATGGTTTGTCTGAAAAATGTCACAATTATAATGATTTTGAGGGTAATAACACCTTAGATGTTGATACACATAATGGAAATTTCAATCAATGAAATGATTCTTGGCCAGCCTTTTTAATCATTCCCTGAATTAGTTGTAACCATAGTTTTTTTTTAATTTGTTCAAAATAACCTTTTATTTTTCTCATGTTATGCTGAAAAATTTTACCATTTGTACTTGGAAATTGTCTGTATTACTTGGAATCAGTTCATTCATGGTGCATTTTATTAAGATTTTAGACCTAGTGATGGAAAGTATTACTTTTAGAAAGTCTAGGAATTTTGTAGTCAGAAGTAATAAACCCCAATATTATGCCACCAAAATATGGTAAATGCAGAGAACTTTGAAGTCTTAGAAAATGCACCTCTGGGCTTAGGTTTGATTTTCCATTTGGAAAAATTGATGGCAAGGAGAACATAATGTTCTATTTCAATGTTTGTAAAATTTGATGGCCATCGTTGGTCTTTATTAAGTGACATCTAAGGAGTCCCTAGTCTCTGATGGCGGTACTTATAGAAATATCGAGCAATTACCAAGATTTGTTGGAGTGGAGAGTTACAAGCTTCTTTTTAATTTGATCACCTGAGCTAATTAGTAATGCAAATTGCATTTTATTGGAAGTTTTCTATTTTATCTTTGTAATAGGAATATTAGCAAGTGCACTTAGTTAGGGTAATTTTCACTGAAATGAGCAAAAATATGGTGTGATTCCATCCACTTGAGAATAATATTTAAACTTCTACTTTTCAAGTTAAAAAAGAGGAAATAAATAATTTAACACTTTGCATTAATGTAATAAATTGTCATACTATTTCAAGATGTAGTGTATAATGTGTAAGTAATGACATTAACCTCATGATAGCAAACTATTGTAGCCACTGAGATTGAATTGAAGTCTTTCACATTATTGGAAAATCATTCAAAAGCCATGAATGTGCCTGGTATATTATTCGTAATAGTTTTCCAGTTGATAGGCCTATAAATGAGCTTCATAAAGTATCCACAGTGATTCTATATTATCTTGAAGAATGTAAGGGATTGGTAAATGAATTTGATCGCCATTGCAAATAATGAGAGCGTAATGTAGTAAGCATTTTGTGGGGACTGTTAGCTCTTGGTTAGAAATTCTAGTAACCACTTTTTAATTAAGTATATAGATTTTATGCATACAAATATTTTCCAGTAGTATTTTTCTTTAACATTTTTAGGAATGTTGTTTTAATGGTAGTATTTTATTTTGTTTTTAGATGGCACAGAGGTATTATTGTACCTGCCCATATTGTGAATTACAAAGTGATTGGATTGTGCGTACCAGAGAGGTTAACAGTGCATGATATGATTAGCCCTCGTGACAAGGTCAGTTTGTTTTTCATTCTGCAAAAACATTCCATTTAAGGTTACGTTGAAGAACTAATCAGTAATTTTTTTTGCAGAATGCTGTGACAATACTCGATGTCAATACAAAGAAAATCCTGGGCCCAGCTTACTGTGGCGTTCTGTTGGCAGGTGTACAAGAAAACTTTGAACAAAATTTCGTGTGTGCTGAGGCTCTGGTTCTCTATGTACAATCTGTATTAACCGGCATACTCCAAAAAGTGCTTCTTTTTGAAGCTCTAAGTCTTAGTCAGCCCAAATGCAGAGCTCGATTAACCAAAGATACCATGGATACTTTGGGCATTAAAGGACGTGATATGGATATAATCAATTACCTGAAAATGTATGTCAAAATGTGAATGTGATAAGAAATCTTAAGAGACTGATAGTGAGAGATAATAAGGGTGAAATTTGCTAATTTAGCTACTGTAAAAGTAATCATATATCTACCATTTTGCGAATATTGTTATTCAAAGATGGTGACAACATTTTTCAGTATTATTCAGAGGAGACAAATCACTCGTTAAGTATGCATTTATAAGTGGGGCAGGTGAAAACTTTTGCATCAGGGCATAAAGTGTGGTAGCCATATGCAAATTCATGTGTTTTGCTAATTTATCTACTAAGAGAAAAGTAACTGGGCCATACATTTGTTCCCATATAAAGTAAATTGTGTTCAAAATTTAATTATTTCAAATAAGCAGTTATCCTGCATAAGCAAGTTTAAACCTTAAGTTAAAGTAAGTAGATATCTCCTAATTGTCAATAGGTAAGCTACCTTTGGCCTTTAATTGGTTGCAAATCTTGTCCTCCCATAACTTCCCTTCCCCTAGGAGGAGATTGATTTTTTTCATTTGTGCACTTCATAAGGACAACTTAATTTTTTAATTTTCCAAGGGGAGAACAAATGCAAAATAGGGACAAAACCACTGTTGGATTACCAAAAATAACTTGTTAATGCTGGGGTAGCATAATAGGGCCTGGGTTCAAATACTGGCAGCAGCAGATATTTTTTTTTTATTATTATCCCGATCCCTACTTGAGGTGCTTTGTGGAGGGTACTTGGAGTGAGTACACTGTCCCTCGGATGGGACGTTAAGCTGTGGACCCCTTGGCGCCATTCGTTAAGAGAAGGCTAATGCCAATGCTGGGTTTCTCTCCACCCTTCATCCCTCTCCTGTCCATCCATAATGGTGCAAATTACCTCAGCTGTCGGTCGCCTATCCTAAAAACTACTACTACGATTGCATAAGATTTGGTTACACGGAAGTGGGAAAACTGTCGTATAGTTGATACAAATTTTGTATTCTTAATTGGGATAACTCGAATTAAGATTTCAAAAATGTGGAATTTTTGCGTACATACGTACGCATAATTTGGATTAAAATGTATGCATATTCATGGATGTATGACTTTCCCATAGGTATGATATATTTAACAAAACAAAAAGAGTCATTGTTAACAATTAAAGGAGAGTTAACTCTTCAATTTATGATGAAGCGTTATATTTAGAGATTCAATTTTTTATGATTTTGTGGTTGTTGGAGGAAGTTAACTCCAAGTCGTGACTCAAATGTGATACAGGGTTTCAAATGCTTATTTTGAAATCTTACTATTGAATTTTGCCAAATAGCATCCGGACATTATAAATGATAAACATGATATATAATTAATTAAAATTGGCAATTTTCCACAAAATAAAATTTTAAATACAAACGGTTTCGATGTTACTACATCATCTTCTGAAAAATTGCCAAATTTCATTAATCATGATATTCCACCATATCACGCTTGAAGCGTTTCTTTGTATGACATATAATGTTCTGTGATTTCGTCTGGAAGGTCAAGGCTTCTCCTGTACTTGGCCCAAACTTAACCTCATTGGGGACCAATAGTGTTACTCTCTCAAGAAAACAAAAAATTTTGAGGGAGCAGATTGATATATTTCATTTAAAGAGTTGTAAATGTTGTATCAAGTTATATTTTTGATTCATGTTGATATTCCCAGAAAATGTCAAAATATTTGAAGAAATGGCTGATGACAGTCATTTGACGGTTTTGTATACTTAAATTTTGCTAGTCATTGCAAATTTGAACTATAATTATACCAGGAGTGATATATCTTTTTAAAGTTATGAAAGAACTGATTTTTTTGTAACGTAAGCAGGTTTCTGCGTTTTAGTGAGAAACATTTGTAAGTTTTATTTTATAATAAATTTCTGAAATATCCCTTTTTTGAGTTTTTTAACACCGAGTACCCTTGACTGCTGGTTCCTTTTCACTGATAGCATATAAGTGTTATGAAGACTGCAGTGATGCTTCAATGCTAAATGTTGCAGAAATGCCAAAGTGTTGCCCAGACATTGTATTCAATAGCCTATGTTACTAGTACTGGCTTAGGTGTTATTGTATTTCCTGGCACTACCATTCCAATTCTGTTCCCAAAGATGATGTTCTTTGCCTCAAATATGTGACAAGGGTAGGTGGTCTTATCTCATCACCTTATTGTATCATTTTCTTGAACAGCTGTTAAAATTGACTTTTATCTCCACTATCTTTGTCATACGCATGGACTCAAACAAATGCTGGGAAAGTGAATTCTATTTAATGAGCACATTCACTTTAAAATGCCTGAGAATGACTTCATGAAGCCATTCAAAGTATATGGTACTCCCACAATAAATACAGTACTTGTCGGAGAGTACTTGCCTGCTTTGTCATTTTTCAGAGAATTCTTGGGCAGTGGACTGTTGGCATGCTTATGAAGCTGTCAAAATACATGCACCGAAGAAAAAGGGAATCGTCATTTTGAATGGTTTTGGGTATTGCAGATCTCTGTTTTGAAAACATTTTAACCATTTAGGGTATGTTTGCCATATGTTGCAAATTTTGCAAAACCATAATGTATGCACAATCTGGCTAATCTGTTCACTCATGTGGCAGAAGAACCAAGCATAATCCAGACATCAACCAGTAGTGGGTGCCAAAGACTTGCAATCAGTCTGACAACTTGACAAATAATTTGGTGGATATCCTCTTCATCATCCACTCAAATAGTTTGTGGGTGTCCACATTTAGGGGGTCCGTGGAAGTATTAACTTTGTATATAAGATAGGTGCTTTTTTTGTGCTGCTGCCCTCAAATGTTTAATTATTTTTTGACACTAGAAAGTAAACTACGTATACTAACAATCAAAACTGATAATGCTGCCATGGTATATGGAAGAGTGAAGCAGTAACAGCAAATACTTCACTGAGAACTGTGGACTTGCAGCATTCATTTGAGAAAGATGTTTTTTCCTAGTCAGCATGACAAGGATAACTACATACCTGAATTTGTGAGATGGTTGAGGCAGATACTTTGTGGAAATCCATTTGTGAAGCACGAATAAAGAATCAGACTTGTTTCCACAAGAAATGCAATTGAGAGAAATGTAGGAAATGCAAAGTGTTTCTTGTGGAAATGCAAAATCTTTCTTTATGCTTTACGAATCTTTAACCTTATAGTTCTTTGTATAAAACATGTTTTTGTAAGAAATTTTAGGTAATAAAATGTTACTGTGAAATTAGCATTAATTGCATTTCAACAGTGGTCTAGTTCTGAATGCCTAATTTATATAGACTACATATGCACTGTGTGGACATAGTAGTCCAGTGGGTGTAGCATTGGACAGAGAGGAAGGCCTGGGTTGGACTCCTGAGGTTGCCTCAAGGCACCCTCGGCTTCACTCAAGCTCTGCCACTTACATTTACTAGTTATTCCTAGGAAACCATTGGTGTCACATGGAAATAAACCAGTCCCCCACCCTCATCTATGAATTTTGTATCCTATCGAGCCTAGTACTTGGTGAGTTCTATCCTCATTATCAGACTAACATACAGGTTGATTACTATGGTTTTCTATCATGCTGGTGATGGTGTCACATCAAAAACATTATTGATGAAGGCAATGGTAAACCTTGGTTATTAATCCTAAGAAATGATGATGGGCAAGAGTATAGAAATGGTCCAGGCAGCCATAGAACCCAGCAGTAGGAGAGGCAAGGCTTCCATAATAAATCCACATGTTGCTGCCTTTCCCTTTATCGTCATTGGAACTAAGACATTTGAGGGAGTCCTCCAGCCCAATTTCTCCCTCATAAATGCAATGAGTTAGTCCATAAAAGCTCCTCCCAAATTTTCGTAAAACCTAAAAGTTTTCTTGTGGGAATGTTATCCACCCCAGCAGCCTTATTCGGTATCAAATGCTCCTTCTAAGTCTAACCATACTAGTCCAATTTCCTTACCAATTATATATATATATATTACAACAACCAATTATATATGTATTCCCCACATCTCTTTTGAATCCTTCCTTGGTCTGTTATTAATTTCCTGCCTTATCTTGATTATCTTAGAGAATTTTTCCTTCTTACTTCCTGGTAGTACTTTCGCCTTCCTGCACAACAGACCCATTTAACCCTTTCTTATAAACCCTCATGTCCCCACACTGCATCCTGAAATACACTTCTTCCACTTATTACTTTCCCATGCTAAGGAAGGGGTAGGAATAAGGTGAGGATGTTGGATGGAAAGAAGGGGGAAGGGAATATGTTGAGATGAAGATCAGAATATTGTAGATTTGGTTTTAAGGCTTTACCTTGTTAGGCAAGGCGAAGAAATTTAGGAGTGTTCAGTTAAGTTGTTATCCAAAATCTCCCAAAAATACCTAGATGCCTAATTATAATGCATAGATGTTTATCAATAGCCATGGATATGCAATGTGTATTGCTTATAAACTCATGGATTGGATATATGTTGCAAATATGTTATCCAATTGTATAATGAATATATTATTATCCAATCTATCGGGCATCCACTGGATATTTTGGGTGTGGTTATGCAGCATCATTGGATGAGGAAGTAGGATGTATTAATAAAGATTAGTAACACTTCCACTAGATAAGTTCGATTGTACTACCAGATTTCAATGTACTATATCATCTAAGGTGAATTTTAACACACCATAACCTGGTCGTACAATTAAACTTATCGAGTGGAAAATTGTTACCATCTGTTCTTCATTACATGGTGTGTTCCAAAAGTAATGCAATTGAATTTCCCTATGCTGCTCCTATTGGTTGGAGTGGGGTCAAAGCACTTGGAGTAGGTGGAAGGGATACTAAGCTTTGTCATGAAACTTATCTCAGTGCTCTTCCAGCCTTGGAAGCTACAGGACATCAGTTATTGTAAACCTTTATGTGCTGACCATGTCACAAAAAAATGGAATCGATGATCAAGCAACATTGTGCGATTACTAAATTCTCTACTTAACTGAAAAAAAACTCTTGATGAGAGTAAGAAAATGATTTGTGAGGCTTATGGGAACTCTGCTCTGTCCTACTCACAAATTTAGAGGTGGTTGAAGGCTTTTAAGGAGGGCCTGGAAGAGGTTCACTATGAATGATGCTATAGGCCACCATTAACCAGCCAAACTGACTACAATGTGGCTCGCGTTCGACAATTGCTGGACTCTGACCATCGAATGAGTATCAAGATGGTTGCCAACAAACTGAACCTGTTGCCTACTGTTGTGTTTTGCATTGTTACTGAAGATTTAGCGATGAGGAAATGTGCGCCAAGCTTGTGCCCAAGGTGTTGTCAGATGACCAAAAGACCAACCGTGCATAAATTTCAAGTGAACTTTTGCAGTATGACGAAAATTATTCTAATTATTTGGACAACATCTGGGAACCCAGAAATAAAGCTTAGATTGGCCCACCAACCACGCCCTTTAAGCCCAAAATGGTAAGAATGGGCAAATCAGAAGTGAAAACAATGCTCATTGCCTTTTTTGACAGTAAAGCAGTGGTCCATTAGGAGTTTGTTCCTCAAGGACAGACAGTTAATGCTGCCTTCTATGTGGATGTGCTGGAAAGACTCCGAAGAAGGGTTATCAGGACGAGAAAAGACATCTCCACTACCTGGCAACTCCATCAAGACAATGCACCTTGCCACAAAGCACTATAAGTCCGCGAGTTTTTGGCCAAACACCAGGTACCAATGCTTCCTCACCCCCCTATGCCCCCCTATTGTCCTGACATCGCCCCAACAGACTTCTTTTTGTTCCATCGGATTAAGGCAGCCCTGAAAGGAACCCGTTTTTTTTTTCCATAGATGAGATCCAATCAACCGTGTTGAAGACCTTGCGAGAGGTCCCTGAAGATGCCTTCCAGAGTGTGTACCAGTCATGGCAGAGTCACTGGAAAAAATGTGTAGTGGCCCAAGGACAGTACTTTGAAGAATTTTAAGTGTTCGTGCAAATCTGTTCAATAAATTACTTTCAAAAAACTCAATTACTTTTGGAATGAACCCTGTATGTTCGAATTGCACCACATTACGCCTGAAACTACTCAATAGCATATAATAATTTAGGAAGTACAGTATAGGCAATATACTCAAATTTTGAACTAACTTTACTGGTTCTGGTATGTAATGTAATGATGATGTAATTCTGGTATGAAGTGTTGATGATAATCATATTATTTCATTTTAAATTATATATTTAAAGTTAATGTTTAATAGGTACTTGTAAGTAATAAAAGAACTTCAGTTATCAAGATATTTTTAATCTATTTGAAAACTATGCTGGATAATAGTGTATGGTGGAACATGTCCTAGATGGACACTGAAAGTTGTTTGACTAGTTATTGCCTTAAATTTACTGTAACCTTTCTTGCAACCCATCGTCTCTTGCAATGGTATACTGTGGTCGATAATTGTAAGCGAGGACTGCAGTTGCATTCTGGTCAATGATTAAAAAGTTGTCTTGATTTTTATTGAATGGCAATAATTGGGGTACTACCGCCTGATCTGAAGTAGGAGTGCTGTGAAATGAGAAGTATGTACACATATTATATAGGCAAGTACTGAGAAATAATAACATATTTGCTAATTTGAGCTATTTTTATGTACATTTAGGCAATTCTTACCCATAAATTATGAAATTAGCCCATAATGAGGCCATAATTTCAGAAACTTTTCTCTGGTCTTCATCAAATGTGATTCCATTTTGGGGAAATAAATAGAGCAGTTCATCCCCATGGAGTACACCTGTTAGATGTGAAGAGAAAAATAATATTAAATAACTTTCTAATGGGAGGCATCATGGAATTTAGAACAAATTTAAATTTTACTCATCCTACAGTTAGCGGAGTGTATAAGTTAACAATAACACACAGTATTAACCATTTACATTCCTTCCGGTAAAGTTATTTCCTGAGCACCAATAACAATTGGCAGAGCTATTCAACCTTTCACTGTGTTTCGCTCTCCAGAATCCTGGTTCTCACATTCAGCCAAATTGGAGGGTGATGTGTCTCCTTAAACATTATTTCTCCCCAAATAATAATTCTAAATTATATTTTATTATTTTGGAAGTAATAAAGGTTAGGGAGTAGGAATAATAAAATAATCCGACTAATAAAATGTGGAAACAATAAAAACAATCTAAATTCACTTTTGATTTAATGGAAAATTTTTATTAATTTATTTTTATGAACTAATTTTTATAAAATTTTGAAGTATTGTAGCACCCCACAAAGAGGGTGAAAAGGTTTTTTCACAGCAGTGATGGCATTAAATATTTGTAAACATGCCTCCAAAAAACTGTAGCAATTACTACAAACTACATACTACCACTGAAAATTACTTACTGTTCAGAAATGAGGATGGAAGGGATATAACTATATGGAAACCTCTACTACAAACAGATTAATCTTCTGAATTACTTCCATTCAAAGATAAAAGTTAACTTTACAAGGCCATCACTATATGTATAGCAAACTCATTGGCATATGTAAAGCAAAGCAGTAGGTGGTAATTTATATCCTTATGGATACATTACAATAAATCAAAAAAGTACATGCTAGAAAAAATTTGTATGGAAAATATATTTATCAATCGCCATAACTCTGTAGTGAACGTGTGTTTTCAACAGCTGGCTTCAATATGACCCAATATTGGCAGAAACTGGAAATTATTATAGCATGACAGTGTTACCATAGCATTTTATTTTAATGTCTTGAGTTTTCATATGTAAGTTGTACTAGCATTTGAATGATACAATTAAAAATATTGTAGTTGAATATATAGAATGTGGAAGTCCAGTGGGTGTAGTGGGCACTACTGACTGAAAATTCAGTACTAGGTGAGCTCTTCTTCCCTCACTTATTAAACCAACCTTTGGCTGACTGTGGAATATTCTTATATCATCCATCTCGCCACAAATGCTTTAGGTAGCATCACTTTCAGAGGAATATGGTTCAGTTT
Source organism: Hetaerina titia (assembly GCA_037158775.1). Lineage (NCBI taxonomy): Eukaryota > Metazoa > Arthropoda > Insecta > Odonata > Calopterygidae > Hetaerina > Hetaerina titia. The sequence continues at coordinate 10,604,363 of CM073779.1, forward strand.
CATTATTCATAAGTTTTTAGGTAGATAAATTTTTGAGGTTGAAACAAAAGGGTTAAATAAATTTCAAGTGAATATTTGGGTTCACATAATTCTGTAGTGGGAGCAGCTATCCAGGGTTTCACCTTGTCCTCTTGTGAGCAACATTACTGCTACTCTGCTGTAGGCATCCACGGACTGATTTGAGGAGGCTTACAGCAGAAGACGAAGGGTACCTCTGTACCTGAGGATGATGCAGATGCATCAAAACTAGCTATATCGAATAAAAACTTTAGTGGAAAGATACACTGGTATTTTTTTGCTTCAGAGGAAGAAGCGTCCCCCTTAAAAAGATGATAATGTAGTACAAAATTCCTAAACCTGCTATTAACAATTAAAATAATTATTTCATGTATCCTCAATTGGGAGGCTACCGTATATTTATAAATAATTTCCTAAAACATTTTGCCCATTAATTATTCATTGGTTAACCATAAATTTACTGTGCAACTTAATGCTGAATAATTAAATAATTTTTTCTGACATAATAGTTAACATTTTCTTGGAATGAGATGATTGAAATTATAAGTCATTAGCTTTAAATATCTATTATGATTGACCAGGTAGTATTAAATTTTGTTATATAAATGGTCTTACCAGATTTTGAAGGCGTTGTATGAGCATGATGAACTAGGTGATCCTTTCCAAAGTAGTTGAAGGAGTATAAATAGCTACTGCTGTTTGCTGAATTGAACTGAACCAATCGGTATATATTGCCTTTCACAAAAGAAGCTCCACACAACTGTAAAAGATTTCCATGCATCTAAAATCCTGTAGAATTATCTCAATTAATTAGTATTGGCATTTCATTTGTAAATGTCAATCAAATGCCTTTTAGCCAGGACTTTCTGCACAGGCAGGAATTAACCATATTAATATGTCAAAACAGTTTTTATCATAAGACTATTGTTAGAAAAATGCAGTATTGTTACAAATAGGATTTACTACCTGTCTTTAATCAGTTAAAAAACCTGTACAGTTGAATTTGTTCTTAGAAAAAACTATTTCATGTCTTTAGATTTCTACATTTTAAAATCATTTGAATTAAGCCTTAAAGTATAACAAAGTGAATCCTCACATGTATGCCCCTGGAATATTTATACCTTCATTTATGACATTTTCTCCAGTCCCTAGAATTTGAATCCTTTGAATGTAATCTTATCTTGCTATTTACACTTCAACTTTTGGCATGTCCCATACTTTAGGCAGTTGATGAACAGAAAGATGATGATTATCGTCTTTTAAACAAATAAATTGATACATGAGTTTGCATATATGGATAATGCATAACTTGAAACTTGAAACATAAACTGGATTATTTTATTTCTTGACAATCATATTTTCTTCTAATGGCAGTGCATTACATCAATAAGGACGAAGTGGAATTCCACCATTTGTTTATAAGTGTATCTTGTAATTTCTATTTCCTCAACCACCATCTATATTTATACTCTTGTATCACATATTACACTTAATTAGTACTAAATTATGATCTGAATGTGCATCCGCTCCTATTAAAAATGTGAATTAATCATGATGATCCTATTTTTTTGTATCTCCATAATATGGTATAGCAGCTGAATGTACTATGTTAAAATATTGCAAATACATACATCAACTAGTCCATCAAACATTTCTTCAAAATCTCCAAGGGTGTCCTTATCAATGTATCTCTTTGTCAATGCATCAGCAAGAACACCAGAACTGTCAGGTACCTCTATAAATGGCAGGAATTTATAAAGATGTAATTAGTGGCTTATGGAATACTAACAAGAAATAAAGTTTTAGCCCAAAAATATTTCAAACTATGATCCATATCCAAATGTTGGAACATTACCATATACATCTGCAATGTGAGTAACCACGTAATGTGACAAATACTCCTTATCATTAGTATAGTTGTTAGGGACCAGCCAACTGTTGTAAAAATCTGAAAAAAAGTTCTTTTTGTTTGATTTCTCAACTTTAAAATGAAGAACCTACCGAATAATAATCTATCATAATATACCTATTATTGCATAATATAGAGATGTAGATATAAATTCTTTCCATGGAACCCTCCACCCCTCCTTCAAGCAACATGCAAAATGGGAAATGTTAATCCACCCCTTCATATATCATAGGCCCTTCTTGGCCATTTCTCCTTCTCACCAGAAAGAGCAGAGAACAAGGCTTCCTTTCCATCTCAGAGTTTATTGTTGCCTCCCTCCCACAGAGGAATGCAAATCAATGTTAAACTTGGGAATTTGAAGTTTTTTCTTCTGAAATTATAATATTTTTGGAAGTGAGTGTATGTATCATCTAAAATGATTTGATAAACTGTTTGGTAAACCAGGTAATTTTGACTACCAGGGTTTCAAAATTTTGATGGACAAGCTTGACTCAACCATGGACTAAAAAATCACACCATTGGCTTCTAAAAACATATATTCATCCGAATTTGTTATGAAAGGAAGTGGATATCATTAAATTTCAAATGTTTTTCTCCTATGTATGGGATTGCACAGGCTTGTCATCATGCATTGAAATTTAGCTATACTCATTAATTTTTAAGAAAAATATATCATTAAATGAATAATAAGTAGAGAGTTTAGTTAAGTTTTTTGTAGATAAAAGCAATTTAGTTATGTACCTACATTCAAGATAGAGTAGCCCTTCATGCTTGTTTGAACCAGCAAGGAGAGGGACTGGTGTATACCTATGAGATGTTAGTACATCGAAAGTGTCCTCTCTGATAAAGATCATTTCATCTGGCAATGAACCACTTGTGACATTTTGTAAAGATGGTGATAGGAGGAGTCCATCTTCACCCTTTAAGAAAAAAGTTGGTAGAATATACTAAATGCCCACATAACCAAACCTTGCAGAATGAAAAGTTGAAAAATGTTTACAAAAGTGAGAGGGTCAGCCTTAAGCATGGCACTGGCATGTGAACTTAGAAACACAAAATAAAGAGACATCCTCAATTTTGGTTTTTTAATATTTTGGTGATGCAACCACCTTTCTCAATGGAAGGAAGAAAGTTGAGGATACGGGAAATGGATAGAACGGGTAGAGTATAGCAAGGGTGGATGCAGGAGATGGAGATTTTGGGGGTGGTCGGCAGGGGTGGAGGTCAATGGGAAGGACCAGGGTGTACACCATAGTGACCAAAATTCATCCTGGGGTCCAAGCAGGCTTCCAGGATTCCTCTCCAAACAACCCCTATTATAGTTGAACTATGTTGACAATATTTTCCTTCTCTTGCCACATGGTTCAGAATCCCAGCCTTCATATCTCATCCCATTGCTTCGTCCTTTGTTTTCTTAACCTCCACCATTTCCTCCTCTCAAATCACCTTTCTAAGTGCCAATATATCATTAATTAACAAAAAATTACACACTTCTATACATAAAACTAAACAACAATACTTCCTTTATAATAGTCCCACCACAACACTCCCTTTAACAAATGCTGTTGCGTCTCCATATTAGCATCTCTCCAACTCTCTAGCACTCCACTCAAATTAAAGACACTAGAGCGGGCATGCATATGACTCTTAGATTCCTTTATTTATCTGGAAATCAATGCCAGGAATTAAACTCCCTACTCTCCCCAATTTTTCCTTACCCCTTCTGCTCTCATTCCATCTACATCTTGCTCCTTCCAAACCTTCCCCCATCCCCTTCCACTCACTGCCCTATCATTTCATCCTTCCCCTCAGTCCCTTTTGTCCTTTGAGGGTGGATGTGCTAATAAAAACTTTGAAATATATGTAAATGTCCTTTTTATGTTTCTATATTTGTGCTGGCTTGTATCAGGCTCCTGCAATTGACTTTAGAATTTAGGAGTAAGGTATTCAATTCACACCCATGAGACTTTCACAGAAGAGTTATTTACTTCTATCATACGAGTCATGGATGAAAGGCGTATTGAGCAGCAGTGGGATGTTGAAAATGTTATTAGAGGGGAGAATGCAAGACAAACTGAGAAAGAACAGAAGCAGGATAGGGATATTGGATGGGATGAAGGGAGAAAGGAAGTACACAGTGTTGAAGAGGGACCTGATGTAGAGTATGTTGCCCAATTGTGTTTTGTTTGGAATCACAAAATATTTATTTGATAGTTGTGTCCATCCAAAAAACTACCTCAACCGGTAGATTACCTTATAATACCAGTCATGGGATGATTAAGTGAAACCATAAATCATCCTATGTAACAAACAACTTTCTTTTCCTTAACAGTATAGCCTCCATATAAAACTTTTGTGCTCAGCCACCATTTAGAAAATGCTAAGAACACATCCATGATATCCAGGCTCGTTTCCACTGCAAGGGGAATTAGAAACCTGTATTGAATACCTTACTATTGGAGAAGAGGTTTTCTTTAAATGAAAACCAAATTATTGGGTAGAGATCTTTATAGGTCTACTATTAAAAGGGATGCTTTGTACCAGTCAATTAGTTCATCTATCCTCCTCTTCATTTGGGACACTCATTCACAGTTAACTGTTTTTTTTTATTTTTCAGATCTAGCTGGACCATTTCTTTACATAGACTCAAATACAGCATCCATGGCTGCCTTTCACTGAGCAAAATGTGTTCCTATTAGCGCCTCCTCCTTAATCAATGGCTTACATTCATCAAGTATTATTATTACTAGGTAATATACCAGTTAAGGTAGGCTTTTGGATGGACACAACTATCAAATAAGCATTTTGTAACTCCAAACATAACCCAATGCAGCAACCTACTCTACATTAGGTCCCTCTTCATCTCTGTGTACTTCTTTCCTCCCTTCATCCCATCCAAGATCCCAATCCTGTTCCTGCCCTTTCCTCACTTGCCCAACACTCTCCCCTCTATTACCTTCTTCAACATTCCACTACCGCTCAAAATGCCTTGCATCCATTTTTCCTGCCTCCATAGGATTTCTCTCAACAACCCCCTCTCCTCACCCACCATCTCCAGTACTTCCTCATTTATTTTCCTTCCGGTCCATTTCACCTTCTCCATTCCTCTCCACACCCACATTTCAAAGGCTTCCAATCTACGTCTATCCTCCTGCTTCAGTGACCACGTTTCCACGCCGCACATAGCTACGCTCCATATCAAAGTTTTTACGAGTCTTTTCTTAACCTCCCTACTTAATGTCCCCGTTATCATTTCCCTTCTCCTTGAGGAAGCCTCCTTGCATAGCACAATTCTTCTCCTTACGTCCCTACTACTTTGACTGTGTTGGTCCAAAACACTTCTGAGATATGTAAACTGTTCTACCTGCTGTACTTTTTCCCCTCCTATTTTAATGTTTAGCTTAGTCTTTTTCTTTCTGGAAAATCGCATAACCTTATTTTATTAATATTGATTTTCATCCCATATCTATCGCACTGAACCTCCAATTCACTCAGCAATGCTTGCAACCCATTGGCTGACTGAGCAACTAATCCTTGGTCATCAGCAAACCTTACTGATTTTAGGAATTCCCTTCCGACTTTCATTCCCACCTCCAATTCTTCCCACCCCTCTTCCTAACACTTCCCATCCGGATTCTCCGTTTCCCACTCGCATCTGAGCAGTCTGAGACATGTACAGGTTGCGGATTAGTCTCCTATCCCTCCAATCCATTCCTATTTTCTGCAATACACGCATTAATTTTTCCCAATTCACCATCTCAAACACTTTTTCAAAATCTACAAAACAGGCAAAAACGTCCTAATTGTATTCTATATTCCTCTCGATTAGTGATCTCATTACTGCAATGGCATCATGCGTACCTCTCTCCTTCCTAAACCCAAACTGATCATCCCCTAAGTAATCATTTGCCTTACTCTCTATCCTTTTGTTGATGATCCTGAGAATAGCTTTAGCTGCATGGGATATCAAGCTTATTGTTCTGTAATCCTCAAATGATGTAGCCTTTATCTTTTTCGGAATAGGAACTAACAATGATTTCACAAAATCTTCTGGCCAGATTCCTTCCTCATAGATACTATGAATCAGTCCATAAAGTGTCTTCTACCCACATTTTCCTAAACATTTCATCAGTTCCGCAGGAATGTTGTCTATCCCCTCAGCCTTATTTGCTTTCATCTCCTTAAATGCCCTTTTATTTCATCGTTGAGTATTCCTGAACCTAAGCTATCTTCTTCTACGTCATGCTCCTTTTCCATGTCTAATCTTGTCGGACTAAGTTCTTTACCATACAGTGTTTCTATATATTCCATCCACTTCTCTTGGATTTTTTCTAGTTCAACTACATCAAGTATTGCATGATACAATATTTAATCAGGATATTCATGAAAGAGTCCTAGTATCCATCTTTGGATACTTGGAGTCTAACTGCAGGAGCATGTCAAGCTACAGTGGCTGCTCTTTATCTTCATTTGGATCCAAAGAGAGAACCATTTCCAGACCCACAGACTGCTCATCTAATGACCACATGATCTGCCTTCAATCAAGCTGCTTGCTTGTTTTGCTGTCTCTCAGACAGCTGTGCAATCAGCATCAGCTCAAAGGTATGTAAGAATCTAGTTCCAAGAGCTGCCAGTCATCAATTTATACAGGTTGTTGTCCTTGGCATTGCTCCCTTGACTTCCCGTTATTATCGAGTCCCATGGGCTTCTGCTCAACTTGTGATGAAAGTGTAGTGGCTGTCATATTAGTTGATGAGTTTTCAAGGGAGAGAATCTTATCTAGTTCATTTCCACTCACATTATTGATTATGCACATTTTTATTGAACCTCCAAGAAAACTACACCACTAGATCTGACCAGATTTCTAAGGTTAAATGGATTTATTAATCTATAGCTTTTGGTTTTCCTGTAGTATCCAACAGGGATTTTTTGGTCTAACTTTTCATGACACTCCTTGAGGATACAAGCATATGAAATGCGTCCAAATGTTGTAAAGTGTGCATACTCCACTTTTTCACCACTCCATTTGTCTTTGATAGTACTTTTCATCACAGTGTTTGATTGGGGCATATATGTATTTGAGAATCAATTCTCTTTGATGCTCTATTGGGAAAACGGTTTCCCATTTGTTTTCCCACTTGGAAAGATGCTCACTACCCTCCAAAGTTGCTTGAGAACTTCTGTCCAGTGGCCATGCCCCCAGTAATTAGATTTATACAGCATCTGTTTAGATGATCTAAACACTGCTGTCACAATTCATGGCATTTTTCCCATGAGGAACCACCTCTCTCTTAGGTGCCGCCCCAGGGTCCCTCAAGGTCTTGTTTGTAAATATCAAAATTTGTTGTAGTGGTTTGCACTTCCAGTTACCTGATATTTAATATCCTATGTCCATGATGTATGATTACATTAAATATTTAATTTGTTCTGTTTAACACTTACCAAATATGCATTCATCAGTTCATTGGTGCTTTTTCCCATTATGCACAAAGTTAACTCTATATTTGATGCATCTGCAGCACAATTCAAGGCTTTGGAAAATTTTCGGGCAGATGTCAGAGGATCTAACATGGTTCCCCAATGTGCTGTTCCAGAGCCTCCATGGGTTATTACACGGTGGAAAAGACCTAAATAGTACAAATATTTCAAGTTTTATTCCAAATTTTTAATGATTTAATTTAAAATTGACTTCCAGAGAGCAAGGGATTAGCAGTTGATGGAATATACTTTTTATGCTCCAAATTTTAGCACTCTACTGGAAAAAAAGATATCAGAATAACTCTATATAACAGCAGAGGAGAATGCACTGCCTGGCCACAAGTCAATGAAAAACCATTTCATGCCACTATTTTGTGTGAATTAAAGTAGCAATTTGAAAATTAAATCACCATTGGTTTTCCTTCAGAAACTCCACGAGCCCTCAATGAGGCATTAAGTCCAGAAGAGTAGGGTTATTATGATTTATTTTTTTTGCAAATTGAATTCGAATTCCCATTTGGATCATTCCACTATAGAAGAAAAGATGAAGATGTATCATGAACTTAAAAAATGTATGTATAATTTTCTTTTATAGAACCTTTTGCATACAATTTTGAAGTATTTTTTCTGGCATGGAATTCATTATTTTATTGTACACTAATTTATATGGAAACATTGTTTCTCTTAAAGAGTGTTTCATATTGTAACTAAGATTCTTCAATGAATTATGCTGATTAAACAAGGTTCTGCTGTACACCAATAGTAATATGAATGATTTTCCAACTAAATATCTAAAAATTCTTCAGAAATGTAATGAAATAACTTATTTCAGTTCTGTACCATATTTTTAGTCGCGTAGACACATTTCATTTTGCAAATTTGAAACTCATTTGTAGAGTCAATTAATGAAATGAGAAGTTTGAGAATTTTTGGACCCCTTGGGAAAATGTATGTAACAGTTCTGAGTGTACCAACTAGAATGTGCCAAAAGTAATGGAATTTATCATAGAGAAGTAAATGTGTTTTGTTATTCAGTGATAAACCTTTTGTCTCTGGCCCTGATTTACTCCTTATACATTATCTTTTTTCTATCTCCTGATCACTCTTTTTCATTCCCATTCTATCCTCTCCTATTATCTCTTGTTTCCTTACTCCTTTTGTATGACCTGCCCTTCTTCCAATGTCCATCATGACTTAACTGCAATAGAAATTCTCTACCCCATCTCTTTAACCCCTTCAAGATGAACTCACCCATTCAATTCATCGCCATGAATACTGATAGTAGTGAAACAATTTTTTTTAAGATAAAGACTCAACTTAAAACAAATTTGGACATTATATTTCATAATTCCACCTCATAATTTTCTTCTTAATTCTATTCCCCCTCTCCTTTGCTTGAAATACCAAAGATCAAAAGCTAATATTTAAGGAATGCATGCATTCCCATTGACTCTGGTATGCTTAAAAAATACTTGACATGGATGTTGTAAATTAAAATCATTTTTTATGCCAATACTAGGGCAGGATTTTACTTGCATGCATACCAGTGGAGAAGTAGCTGAGCATGTGGTGTGATGCCATGGCGGCTCCTGTGCTGTGACCGCCCAAGGTCACTTTGGAAGGGTCACCTCCAAAATCTTGAATGTGTTCCTGCACCCACTTCAAAGCCAAATTCTGATCATACAATGCAGCATTTCCAGGTATTCCTTCTGTGTTGAGGTTTAGGAAGCCTGCAGAGGGTAAAAAAGTAAGTAGATACAACATAACACCATAATATTGTAACAGCACACTATTTAATTAAACATTGAGAGAGCCAAGAGATGCATATGTTAGGTACATACCAAGGGGTCCTAATCTATATTGTGGTACTACAAGAATCAATTCATGATCCAGGAGGATTTGTGGCTTGATAGCATGTGAGCCACCAATGGCAAATGCCCCTCCATGCAAGAACACAAATACTGGTAACAATCTCCCAGATTCTGTCTGTGAAATGAAAAGAAAGTCAACACTGAGTTACTATAAGACATTTTCTAACCAGAGCATACATAACACAGGCCAACAGTGGTTTTGGTGCCGGAGCTTTTAATGATGATTTAAAGAACAATTGGGGTGCTGAATCCAATTATGACACTAGTTTTTTCCTATCAGCTATAGTTTTCAAGATATAGATATGTTGTTACTTACGTAAAACAATCTTCTACATGATGATATGGGAATATTATATTAATAATAAAACCCACTAAATATAAAGACTTGATTTATTTCTAGGGCTGATAAATCACCCACAAACACAACAGCATTTTACAATACAATTGAACACAAACACTAAAATTTTTTACTGTAATAAAACAAATTGAAAAGAAAAAATACATAAAAGCATCACTCAACACATCTTGTTGGCTTCTTTTGCGGGATTTTCTTGAGTGCACTTTGTTCAAACAGTCTCGTTTTAAGCACTAGCAGTAATCTGCCATCATATGGTTATCCCATCTTCCTTGGTAGCGAGCTTCCATTGTTTTTATATCCTGGTGAAATATTTCACCTTGTTCTTCACTTTTGTCTACTAAATTTCCAAGAAAATTGTCTAAGTGGCTGTGTAGGTAGTGAACTTTTGTGCTCATATTACATCCAAGTGATTTGAAGTTACTGAGCATAATGTTTACCAGCTCAATATAATTTTCACTTTTGTGATTTCCTAGAAAATTTTTTATGACCTCAGCAAATGACATCCAAATAATTTTTTCAATCTCATTCATTGACTCGACAAAAGCAGGATCCTTTGTAAGTTGTCTGATTTGTGGCCCCTCAAAAATACCAGCTTTAAATTTTTCAATACTTATATGGGGCATCTTTAGCCTTAAGTAGCCGAAGCATGGTCCATCCTTGTCAAGAGCCTTTACAAATTGCTTCATTAGGCCTAGTTTAAGATGTAGAGGCGGTAAGATGATTTTCTCTCTTTCAACTAAAGATTCAGCAATGATGTTTTCTTTCCCAACAACCAAGTTTTCTCTCTTAGGCCACTCCTTCTTAATCCAGTGGTTTTGTCTGTCCCAGCTATCCCAGAGGCACAAGAAACAAGGATATTTTGTGTAGCCACTTTGCTGCCCAAGGAGAAAGTTAACCATTTTTAAATCTACACAAATCACCCAGCGATGTTCCTGGTATTTTATCTTCTGTATGACCAATGCTATTGTATCGTATTCTTCTTTCATTTTAGTTGAATGAGCGATTGGTATTGTGCCAAACCTGTTACCATTGTGAAGAAGTACACATTTTAAACTACGCTTGGAGCTATCAATAAATCTTTTACCGAAGTAGATACAAACGATTTTTGTTTTTTAATCTCATTGGCCTACAATATAGAAATATACATAAAACTTATTGACAGTTTATTGAAAATAAAAGGAACACTGCAGAGTGGTTATAAATTAGTATACTTATAGATTTATTTAACTTTGAAAATTATTTTCCAGAATATAGAAAATATTAAAACAACTAATCGTAAGATGTGCCATATCTAAAAAAGTAGAGCTGTTAAATAAAAACGGATTTCATATTTGAATTCAGCTCTACAAATATAGTTAAAATCATCACAAAGATTCCCGGCACCAAAAAAAAATTTTTTTTTGTAGGCCTGTGTAATCAATGAACATAGACAAGCAAACCTCAGGAATCACCCATTCCCTATAATTTATATTTATGTCTGCAAGAAATACACTTTCAAATGCAAAAGTAACAATAGTATTGGGCTACTGTCCTGAGATATGAATTCAAATACTGGTGATGTATCTTCAAAATCCAAGTAGTGGGATTTACTGAATCCCAAATTTTCCAGGGATACCCCAGGTGGTAAAAAAAGGCAACTGACTTTCATATTCAGATTGTGTGAATATATGTCATAGGACATAATGAAAGTGAGCTTTGTTTAAGTAACAATAAAGCTGAAAGAATTGTTGTACCTTATTAAAATAAAGTTTAAGTGAAATTAATTGAGATTCTCCTATATTAAAAACTACTTATAGGTTGCTTCATTGTCTGAGGAAAAAATATGAGATTAATTGGCATAGAAATGGCATGTAGAAAATTTGGGGAGGAAGAATAAAGGGAGAAGAGTGTGTATGCAAAAAAGTGAGTACACAGAGTAGTAAAGGACACTAATTCAACTCCCACAGCTAGGACAAAAACTGGGTGAATTTAGTAGTTTCCTCCATACATTACACTTACAATATCCCTGCCAGTCACCAACAGAACATTTAATAGAGGGTGTTGGAATACCAACTTTAATTATCTGAGTTCAGGTGAGTTTTGGAGTGTTTGTTAAATGAATGATAGAATGTGGAAAGGGTTTCCAATCGTAATATTTTGGTTGCTTCTTTTAAACTTTTAATGGTGGCTACATTTAAGCTGTCATTTTCAATTTATAGTTGTAGCTTGCATACATGCATATCTAATTCTATGTTACAAATTAAAATAATACATAGATTAAGAACAGAAATATTAAGTTATTATAATTTAATATCAACGAGTTTACCTCTCTTGTATGCACATCAAGTCGCAAGCAATCTTCAGAGCTCTGTGCACTGTCTCCCTCCCAGTTTGGTGTGAAGGGAGACTTGAATGTAGCTGGCTGTGGGCAGACTGGGCCACTCTTACTGCAATCAAGAATTCCTTCCCATCCTGAGGCAGGCTCTGCTACCTACCAAAAAGAGATTTGCAAAGGCAGAGGTATAGGTATTCCTATTAAGCAAAGTGCTTTGTAGCACTCTTCATTGTAGCAAATTTGATAATATTGTACCAATTAGTTTACCTTTAGAATGTAAATAGGAAAAAAGAAAATTATAGTTGGGAAAAAATTATAGTTAGCGAATAAATCAAATTTTTATTGAATGATATTTATTATTTATATTGGATAATAAAGTACACTAGCCCTTATTTATATGCAAGACAAGCAAATTAAATGTACATTTACATAAAAAAATTTAATAAATATGATTGCAATCAAAATTTTCTTATAAAAATACCAGACATATGAAAACCACCATGAAAACCATTTATTTATTAAATTATTTATATTTTCGACATTTAATGTGGTTGTACCATTGTTCAAAATGGATAAAGTATCATTATTATTATATGTGGGTGGTCTGAAAAGTTTCTGACTCAGAAAATTAAAAAAAAAATGTCTTGTATCTTTGTTAGGTCAGAAACTTTTCAGACCACCCTTGTACATACTACACACTTTAGCTTTTTAAGGTAGTGAACACAGAATATACCTGACATTAATAGATCTAATTTTCACCATATTATTGTCGACCCAGGTTTTGGATAACCAATGATATTTTAAGGTATATGGATATTGTCACTAGTATGTAGTTGTGTTTTGTATTTCCATTGTGTTTTGCTTCTTTAAATGTTCCTTGACATGCCATGCTCTTTTGAAATTGTATGAACTATTATCAGTCATGATGCCAAACATTTATTATTATTGTCTGCATTTTTAGAAATTCTCCTCCAAGTCCCTGCTAGATATTGCTGCCTTAATGGGTCAAGACTCGGAAGGTGAGAGGCACTTCACAGTAGCCATGTCCACTGCTCCAACCATGTTCTCATATCATGCACACTCAGTGCAGATGAAATTTCTCCAGAAGAATGTCATTCTGCATGCTTGCTGCATCCACACTCACTCTACAAGCTGGGATGCATGTGATACTGTTTGTCAATGAACCTTTAACTCCACAATGAGTTTACCTATAATAAGAGCTCTAAGCTTTATTGTCTATGCTGTACACAGCTGATATTGATAATTAAGCCGTCTTCATATCCTTCTCATATCTTGTTTACATCAACTTCCAATCCAAATGGAGTTGAAACTCAATCAAAAGCATGGAATATACATGATGACCTAGGAAAAGAATACACCTTGTGGTTGTCAACAACTGCCTTCTTGTACGGATGAAATGATTGTTAATTACTTCTCTCATCATTCTTCGTAGTTAACTCAATATCTCTAGGGATATAGGGCAGAACATTGGTTATGTGGAGGCCATAATCATGTCAAAGGTGAACATACAAAACAAGATGTTAGGTTTTTTTTTATGTTTTATGTTTTTTTTAAAGTTTTAAGAAGTTTACTGATCTGGTATAATAGCCACTGATAGATGGGAGATGGGTAGGCATTGGTTGATTGCATTCTCTAATTATTTGCTTTTAGATTCTTGGCCTGGAAACGGGTTTGAGTTGGTACCTCAAAAATTGAAAATTAATTATCATTCCTGGATGAACTCTGAGTCCGGCATGGAAGGCTACATTTTGCCCTGAGTCCCACATGAATGTGTATTCAGTCTCTCTTTGAATGGTCCTGAAAAGGGCATACTATCAAATGCACCTAATTGAGGAAATGGATACAGAACTACCATCTGGAGTGTGTGGGGGCATTCTGATTCTTTGTTCAAGCACCTGAAGTATTATGACATTGTTTTTCATTTCTGTCACTGGACCGGCATCATGACTTCCAAGTGTTTGGTGCATATGTTAAACACTTGAGCTCTTGTTGTGTGATTGGTTCAACATTACATGCTTGTTGCAGGACTGTATCAGGAGATGCTCAACTCGCATTGACACAAGAATCAAAATGACAGCAAAGAATGTTGGTATGCATTAAGCAAGACTCAGAGCACACCCTGGCAGTAACTCAGTTTGAGTGGCTCAGAACTGGGCTTGCTAGTTGAGTAATTCCACATAGCCTTCTCTTAGTTGGGGTAGCTCAAAGGGTCACAACCAACATCCCAGATGCCTCATGGTGGTATCACAAGGGGTCAGAAAATGAGTCATCCCTAATAATCTCTTGCTACATTGCTGAGTGAATTGGAGGTTTAGTGCGATAGATATGGGATGAGAATCCATATTAATAAAACAAAGGTTACATGATTTTCCAGAAAGAAAAAGGCTAAGCTAAATATTAAAATAGGTGGGGAAAAAATTGAGCAGGTAGAACAGTTTACATATCTCGGAAGTGTTTTTGACCAATACGGTCAAAGTGGTAGGGACATAAGGAGATGAATTGCACTAGGCAAGGAGGCTGTCTCAAGGAGGAGGGAGTTGATGACGGGGACATCGAGTAGGGATGTTAAGACAAGACTCTTAAATACTTTAATATGGAGCGTAGCAATGTACGGCGCGGAAATGTGGTCACTGAAGCAGGAGGATAGATGTAGATTGGAGGCTTTTGAAATGTGGGTGTGGAGAAGAATGGAGAAGGTGAAATGGACCGGAAGGAAAATAAATGAGGAAGTACTGGAGATGGTTGGTGAGGAGAGGCGTTTGTTGAGAAAAATCCTAGGCAGGAAAAATAGTTGAAAGGCATATTGAGAATATTGAAGAAGGTAATAGAGGGGAGAATGTTGAGCAAGCAAGGAGAGGGCAGGAACAGGATAGTGCTGTTGGATGGGATGAAGGGAGGAATGAAGTACACAGAGATGAAGAGGGACCTGATGTAGATTAGGTTGCTGCATTGGGTTTTGTTTGGAGTTACAAAATGTTTATTTGATAGTTGTGTCCATCCAAAAACCTACCTTAACCGGTAGATTACCTAATAATAATAATAATTAAGGTTTACCATACCCCCTTATACATATATGTGCCAAATGCCTACTATGCGAAAGCTACTATAGACACAACTAATAAGCATATACTAAATGTATGCAGTGGCAGGACAGTATCCCTTGCATTAGATGTGCAATTATGCTGCATATTGATATTTCTAAGCTGCAGAGCAATCTTACCAATTGTATTTACAATGAAAATGGCATAATAGCAGAATTATGGTTGATTTCTATTAATATAAAATCCAAAAATTTCCCATACTATAGTATGAATTTATCATCAATTCAATACATAATACACATAAAAATATCATGAATAATACAAAA
The DNA here is from genome assembly GCA_037158775.1 of Hetaerina titia. Lineage (NCBI taxonomy): Eukaryota > Metazoa > Arthropoda > Insecta > Odonata > Calopterygidae > Hetaerina > Hetaerina titia. Next base: position 10,619,699 of record CM073779.1, read on the forward strand.
AATTAAGTGTCTGCACTTTACGAGAAAACTTTGTTTAGTCAGGGGCCAAAAAACAAGGAAATATCATGAAATTTTAAAAAACCATAAACATAGTAATGCACCTAAAGGTTAGTTTGGTAGGTGATTGTAGATTTCACCCAGTACTCTGCCCAACTGTGTGTGAAATTAACACATCAGTGTAGGGGGGCCAAGTTCCTTTCCCCGTGCTGTCTATGGTTTCCCAGGAAGATCTGGTACCTGAAAAATCATATAGTTTGGGTGGAGCTGCAGGTGCCCAGAGAGGCTTGCCTTGGAATCAAACCTAGGCCCTCCAGTCAGTAGTCCAACCCTTTTCCCCTGAACTACAGTGGCCCACCAAAATTTTAAAGCATTTACTTTTTTGTTAATAATGCCACTATTATACTGAGAAATGAAAGGAACAAATAAAATTCCAACTGTGTTGACATCTGTGGAGGGTGATATGAGCAATATGAGCATGACTGATCTAATGTTTTTTATGAAAAGTAACTGTGACAAAAATTTAGCATTTTTGAAGCACTACTGAGGTAATGAGGCAGCATAAAAATATAATTAATGGCAACTTTAATTTCTATGGCACAGGTGTCAATGTAATAAAACCTATTAGGCACTCATAAATCAGAGTGAAACACACTCACTCTAAAACATAGGTAATATTAGGAATTCATGTCTCATGAGATAGGTATCAAGCCTTCACCATCAATAAAACATTGTTCATATTCCTAGGCCAATTACCTTACAGACACAAAGACAAACCTTCCTTTAGCAAACTTTTAAGATTTCCTCAACATCAAATGTAATGGGCATTAAGTCAGTTTTTACTCAACAAAAATGTGTTGCACATACTCACTCCATAGAATAAATATCATCATCCAATTCTCACATACTATAAGTGCTAATCAGGTAACTGAAGGTATATGCACACTGCTGGTGTTGGCTGGCATCTCTACATATTCCCCCAACCCTAAAACCATTCCAATACCTCTGCTTGGGAATGAACCTTAAGAAAAGTTTTGAATAAAATGTATGCAACTTTCTTTAAAATTATTATGGTGCATATAATAGAAAGTAAATAGCTGAATTTTATTATTTTGGCTTAACCCTTTGCCTGATTATTTATCACGTAAATATTAGAAGCTATACAAAATACTTACATAAATTGGTAAACATGGTAAAAATGGTAAAATGGTAAAATGATACAGTTATTCAAGATACCTTTGAGATATGATTCATCAAAATACTTGCAGAAGAAACATTGCATTTGGACCAGTTCATGGTGATGAGTCTCATTATTTGAATTTGCTTTGGAATAAAAAATTCTCCATCTGTATTATCTATCCAGGCAAGTAATCCAGATCCAAGGTAAAATTGTGTCTCACCTTATACCATTTTTAGTTTGCTCTGTTGGATCACCTTATACCATTATGATTCTCATATCCAAAATCCAATTGCTTACGTTACAGACAAATATTAGTTAGAAACTATATAAATTGAGGATGTTAAGATTAAAGACTGCTTCTTGAAAACAATTGTGATCTTAATATTCTCAGTATAAAAGAAGTGATGGAAGAAGTCTGGGATGTCTATCCTTGGAGGTAGATAAGGGGGCTATTAAAAAATATCTCACCAATTCAGATATATGCCACTTCCAAGGTAAACGGAGTGGTCCAAAAACCTGTAAATGTTAGTTTCACTTTGTAGAAGCCCTTAGAACCCATGTAGCATACAAATCATCCATCCAAACACATCACTAAAGGGCCATTATTTTCATGTACTAAATGTTCCTGAGTGTATATATTGTCCACACTAAGACAAAGAATTTACATGAATTAGTTAGAACTTTTGCTGCCTCTTAGCTAAATGAAATAATTCAAAATGGCTATTTGGAAGTAAACGTTGGGAAATTAGAAAAAAAATATCTTTGAAAAACCTATGAGTTATGTTTCCATCAATTTTTTTTAAAACAATTATCTATTGAACTTATCTGCAATATAAGTACTAGGAAGAGGATGAAGTTATTATCTTAAGGATGAGATTATAAGGCTTCTCATTCAAGATAATGGACAGAATAGTAAATATGACCAACAATGATTAATAATTTTTATAATTATGGTTGAAGGTAATGTGAATGAAAATTTCCAGTATCTATGTCATGCCAGCTGTGGATGTCATAATATCCATCATAATGCCTACATGTTTTATCCAAGGCCTCGAATCAATTAACTATAAAGCTATGTGTTCAAGAACAGCTGTGTATGTTCATAGTGACAACAAAATAAGACTTTAATCTGTGGTGTATTCCCTCAGTAACTTCTTTTCGTTTGGTAGGCCACTCACAAATCAGTTCAATGCATGGAATATTCAAGCAATAACAAAGCTACAAAGATCTAAGGATACAACTCCTATATGTAGTATATTTCATTAGGTTGAACATTTTGACTTGAGAATAATATTATTTTGAAGAAAATGATAATATCAATTAAATTCTGCAGGAATAGGAAACTAATTGTGAGAACCAATTCGTACATGTCTGACCAAGTTCTTTGTTGTATCAGACCTTATTATAGGAGATCCTTAACCTATCAAATATTTCACACATTCACAGGTTTTATTTATGCATTCATATTTGATATTATTCCTATTTTGTGTCAGCATATGATCATTGAAGAGGGAAAGAGATGGTAGCCATGATGGAAATGTTTATTTAACTGAACACTTGCTGCAACTTGTTGAAGGATATATGCAGGTTTCCAATTCTCAATATATAGACACTAAAATAATACATCATGCAATCAAAGGTTCTCATCCAAACATATGTGAGTAATTTCATTGCAACAATTTCAAAGCGTAAAAATCATTTGCCTTGAATAACTCTGTTAAAAGTTACTGTTGTGGCATCTCCTGCAGTTTCTTGAAATATGTGAGTAATCTCAAAACTGAGGTCCCATATTTTGTTTGAAATTGAAAGAAGCATTCATTATCAATAATTGATATATTATTTTAAAGCTTGGGCAATTCTCCATTTTCCTACCTAATCCCTATTTTAGTCAATGCATTTTTATAGATGCCGGGGCAGTTTTTGTATGCCTGTATCATACCAGTTGGCCACCATGTTGTCTCGGAAGCATTAGACCTCATCTTTTACCTTGCCATTGTCCTTCAAACTCCTTCCAGCCAAACGTTCTGTCAAGTTAGGAAACAAGTGATTGATAGTCACTGGGTGCCAAGTCCATGATATAGGGTTCCATCCAAATTGTTGTCACAGGGATGAATGGATCAATGGGGACATGGTGGGGGTTATTGTGGAGAAGGCTTACACACCTGCTCAACATTTCTCTTCTATGTTTCTGAATCACTTGTCTGAGTAGCTAAAATGTCTCGCAATGACTGCCAGAGTTTATTGTCACCCCAGGAGCCATTAAGTCTACAACGACACCCAGTTTTGATTCCACAACAAAGTTGCCAAAATTTTGCCAGCAGACTGTGTTTATCTGTATTTTCACAGCTTGGGCAAAAAGAAATGCTGCCACCTTATTGCGGTTTGATCTCAAGTGTGAAGTGGAATGCTTAAGTTTCATCCCCAGTAACCCCCAACGATGAGGCCCAACACTTCCCCAATGAAATGGCGACATTAAAAAACTGCCCTAGCATCCAAAATTTTCAGATAAAGCATACAGAGAAACGATGAAGAGGGAGTAATGGACGTGTTTGGTATCTCATATGAATGCATAAAGTGGGACAAAAATTCAATAAACGGCTTGTTATTGCTTATGTAGTGCTATAATTTAATGAATATATCTCACCAAATTTGACATGAAATGAGATCATATTTGTTTTTCACTCATATTGTTAACCCTACCCTCGTTTGCCACCTGGATCTGAAGGCAATGTCAGAGGTTGCCATTGTAAAAGGTAGGAATCTTTGTCATCAATAGGTAAACAAATATCAGAAACATTTTAAATCATCTCAGATTTCCAATACACTAAATAAGAAACATTTATGTTGACTTAAAATGATATGATACTTATTGGGTAAAAATAAATGCCTAAGCGTATTATTATGATGAGAGTTGCAAATCCATTCCTTCCAGGTTTAACATACAATATTACGTGGCTTCTGTTTCCTATGTGATGAAAAATAATTTATTTATCTCACTTTTTGAAAAATGCGTTTCAGTAAAATATTGACAGTTATATTTTTCATTCTAGAGAGCAAACTTTGATAAAATATAATAATCATATAGAGACAAATACACAATTTAGTAACACCTGATCATTTAGTTTTCCTCAGTTACCGATTCCTGATATTGCTGAAAAATGAAAGTTTTAATCTACCATAATCCATATTTCCACTCTTAAACATTGTGCTCCAGGTGATGTGAAGGTCATAGGCATTCATCATCATCCACCTATGCTTCATCATTCATTTGAACATTTAGCCATGAAAGCCACTTACTCCGGTGAACTAGACCTTATCACACCATTTAATCCCTTCAATTATCAATTGCTGTCACTTTGAAATTGTATTAATGTCGGCAAATAAAAGGTAGATGAGTTAAAGATTAAAATGTGGGGAATTTGTATATTAACACATAAAGAAATAAGATTATATTGATTTTATTTTCAACTGAGAGGGAGATTTCGTACTCATTCTTCCTATGTGCCATTACCATTTTTTCCTATTCTCTGCTAATTGGCTGTGGAAAAGAGGGTGATGGAGAGCAGAATAGTGAACAGAAAGAGCAGAAACAAGGCCTCACTGGAAAATAAACCTAATGGGTTCTCTCTGTTGCCTCGTCATGGCTGGGGATCAGAAAGGAGGAAGTTATTGGTAGGATTATGTTATTTCTTGGGGAAATTCTCACATCATAGTCCACATTAAGAATGATTCATAAATTATGTTGTTTTCAAAAAAATTGAAAATATAACGAGTACTATTTTTTTCTGTTTTATGACAAAGTTCAAATCCGTTTTAACATGTAATCAATTTGAAGGCTTGCAAAAACGAATTTTTTACAACCCTTTTTTTATAACGACTTTTTTCATTCAATAAAAAATGCGCCTAAATGCAAAGTTGCACTCACTCACTTTAAAGATAACTGTGGTTTGACGGGTGCACTGCTGGCTTACATCAAAGAAGGTATGGTAGTTAAAATCCGAGTTTAGGGGAATTTGGCTGAAGTCGTACCACAATCAGTGAATACGATAATTGCATTGATATTTCTTAATCACCCTGTGTGTCTTCCAGAGGACTAGGAAATGAATGAATGTGTACCTTAAAACGTTGATCTCCGGTAGGAGCTTTGCCATATGGTATACTCCAGAAGGAATTGATGACGATCCCAGACTGGTAGGACTTCGACGTGACCCCTTTAACATCTCCCAATCCAGCAATGGAGACAACGGGGGTATCGCCTTGGGCAGTCGTCGTGGCCAACCAAAAGGCGAGCAGCTGGCATATGCACACTGCGCTCAGGAACATCTTGAAGGATCTGCTGGTGGGAGCCACTGCATCTCTATATATTGTATCATGATAAGTACCCAAGATTGCTTCACGAGCAGATCCATATCTCGGATTTTAGCATTGATATCGTTGTAGCGTTGAGAAATATTATTATATAGGAAATGTTATAATGATAACGATTTTCTATGCCCTCGACCTTAGAAATACCTTGAAATCTGTTACTGATACCACCAATACCTTCAAAGTGGGTGATACGAGTTCTGAATCTGAAAGTTTTATTGCATTGAATGTCCTTCACGATTGGTTGCAGCAGAGTAAACGTAGCTAGCGGCGGTAGGGGCAAGGCACGGCCTAGAATTTATAGTGCATGCCCCCTGTGGGCTCCCACAGGGGGAGAGCACGGGGCTGCTAACCTTGCTGCATTTCCTTAGGCATTGTCGCGTCATTCTCTACCATACTTTCATATCAAAAAATCAAAAATCCAGATGCGATTGTTTATCTCGTTGTGTAAGGTGCACTTGTCCACTTTGCCCTCCATGATGTTAGTTTACCCACTGCTAAGCCCAACAACGGGTGAAATTCACACATCAGGGTAGGGGAACCCAGTAAGTCCTCAAAAAAACACACAAATCGGATGAAGCTAAAGATCCCAGAGAGACATTCCTAGGAATTGAACCAGGCCCCTCGGGCGATCTCGTTTGCCAGGTGAGCGATTCCCCTCTGTACTGCGGGCCTCGGACAGCAGGGTTCTGCGTCCGTCTGCAAGGGCCGAGGACCTCATCAATAGCTATCTTCGCCTCCGCCGAGCTCGTTGAGTAAATGGACGCTCGAAGAGGAGGCAAGGAAGGATTGATCAGTGTTCACTTTAGTTTCTTGGGAGTCGATTCCTGTTTACTTCTCCTCTACTTCTCCTTTACTACTCATCATTATTTTTCCTCACCGTATCTAATTACTCGATATCACTTTAATATCAAATTTAGACGCATGTTTTGCGATTTTTTCCTCGGAATCAGTAAGTGAATGATCAACTTACAGAAGGTTACGGTTGATTTGTACAGAATTTTATACATAACGTATCAGAAAATCTCACATTATGTTATCGTATATTCGAGGGCACTAGATAAGATGGAAGCCTAAGATTCCACAGCAAGTAGGTATTTTTGTCTCAATCTTCGTTATCTTTCAGAAGAATTTCTACGATCACCTTGAAATTCGGTTTATTCGATGTTATAACTACGACTCAGGAAAAGAAAAATATCTTTATGATTTTTTCGATTTAAATTTGAATTTATAATTTTAGGATTAAAGAGGTCAACAAAACGAGTTCAAGAACGCCAAGTTTCCGTTAAATTATGAAGATTCATGCGATACACATATTGTGTGGAAACGAAACATTGAAGGTGGCAATAGATTGCCCAAAGACCAATCCCAAAAGTTAAATATTAATTACTAACTGCGTAGGTTTCGCTTGTTAAAGCATCACAATGTAAGTGCAGTATGTGTTCACCAAAATATATAAGAAGGTTGTAGGAATGAGAGGAATGGAGACTTGAGAGTGAGCTGTCTTTGAGTTCGACGGAAGGGTATGAGTAGAGGTGGTCAAAGGGCCAAGGCCTAGTGCGGGGAGTGGGGAGAGAGAGAGGGTTGGTAAGGGTTAAAACATAATACACAAGAATGAAAACACACAAGGCGAAAGCGTCTCAATGTCTTCCTCTGCTTATCCTGGGATCTATCTCTGGAGGTGGCTCGTGACTTGTGCCTCTCTGCCTTTGGTGGCGGCCGATGACAGGATAGCGTTTGTTGGAAAGGCGGAGGTGAGAGGGGTGAGGCATTGGGGGTTGGGGCACTAGATCAAGTTTTAGTCGTCGTTACAACGATGAACCCCTTGCCGCTAAGACAATATACAGGTACATGAAAATACGATATCTCGTAAATGGCCTGCCAAATCTACACAAAAATAAACTGCTATCTGGCCAGTGACCTCTAGCGTGAATTCACCAGCACATAAATGAGCATTTAAAGAAAATTCGATTTTCAGACAATTCACCGAATTCTCCGCCAAGAATGCAATTAAATAGTCCGTTTCTAACAATAGCCTATTACGACCCTAGGAACAGAATATTTAGTTATCCGACTTACATCTATCTGTTAACACAGACATTCCCTTCTTACTTCCCGATATTGATTTAACCCTGCTGTATAGCGCACCAATTTCACCCTTCTGCTAACTTTCCATATCCTCGCACTACGTCTTCCACCATCCTCATTTTACTTTATTTGTTGCCCATTTCAATTTATTATTTAACTCTTTGTACTACCTTTTACCTAACTCTGTGTATACATTCTTCCATTATCTTTTCTTATCTATCTTTGTAATCATCCAATCCGTGATCCACAGTTTCCTTGTCCTTTTCTCATTTACGGTTCCTATAGTTTCTTTTGCGGCTTTCGATATGTCTTTCTTGATTCATTCCAGTTTACCTCGAGTACTCAGCTCTTTACCATCATCCATGATTTTACCTACAGCCTGCTGATATTCCTCCCTTGTCAGACCATTTAATACTTCAATGTTCCATTTCCTAACCCGCCGCCCCTGCCTATCTCTTGGAAACGGATGCTACACTTCATAACAACAAAATTCTGTGGTCATTCGTGGTACCTAAACCGTCGTCCCCCACCTCATCATCATCCCTTCCTTCGCCTACCATCGCATTCCAATCCCCAATCCCTATCAAATGTTTCCATGAAGGAACACAGGCGATTATGTCCTCTATTTTATGGTATATCCTATCGACTTCTTCCTCTTTAAGATTACTTGATATTATGAATACCTGGACAATGGCCAAGATCATAGGTTCTACTTTTATCTCTACTAGTAATATTCTATCCTTTGCTTGTTCTATGAGTGCTACGCTTCTTCCTGCCTCTTTATTCAATATTATAGCAACCCCTCGTTGGCTCTCATCCCCACTGCTGTATATTATTCTATAATTATCACCCCAGTAATGCCCGGGTATCCTTACATTTGACCTAACATAGACCTAAAATATCTAGATTTCCTCTTTACATCCCTCACTTTATTTTCTCTAATTTTCCTGTCCATAACAATGTCCTAACATTCCAAATTCCTATTCTAACTAAATGGTCATCTTCTTCTGCGTCTTCTGTCCTGCGCTGTCGGTTTTATTTCCCAAGGTTTTCATGAGATGACGACCACAATAAAGAGTACATAATGTGAGTACTACAGAAGAGTAAGTTTGATATCCCACGCAGCTAAAGTTGTTCTCAGGACCAAGACTCATTCAAACTTCGATATGTAGCGTAGTCATGTACAGCGCGGAAGCATGGTCACTGAAGCCGTATGATAGACGTAGATTGGAGCAGAAATTTTGAAACATAAGTATGGGGAAGGATGGAAACACATTGATTCTCAGTCAAATAATATAGTATCTTTATTTTCCGTAAATCCAGGTTGTATTAAAATAAATACAGAGCGAAACAAGAAGTATTTGTGTTTTCATTGTCAGAAAAAGATGTAAGTATTTATCTTTACTAATAATAGTCATTTTCGTTATTCATTGATTTAAGGTAAAACATCAGACATTCCTAAATAGTTTGGTTAATTGTATTCATAGTAACTTTGTGGAATTGCTTCATATCAAAATGAAATACACTATGTTATCCCACATAAGAATAAGGATAAGGAAACCATGGGTAACGGATGAGATGATTGCAAAGATGGATGAGAGAAGAAGATGGAAAAATGTAAACACAGAGTTAGGCAAAATGAAGTACAAAGAGTTAAACAATAAATTGAGAAGGGTCACAAATAAAGCAAAAGAAGAATGGTGGAAAACGCAATGCGAGGATATGGAAAGTTTACAGAAGAAGGGTGAAATTGGTGCTCTATACAGCAAGGTTAAGTTATTATCGGGAAGTAAGAAGGCAAGATCTGTGCTAACAGTTAAATAAGTGGGGTAAGATAATAGTTGAACCAGTAAAAATCCAAGAGAGATGGAAGGAATATATAGAAACACTGTATGGTAAAGAACTTAGGCCGACAAGGTTAGACATAGAAAAGGAACATGACGTAGAAGAAGATAGCTTAGGTCCAGGCATACTCGACGATGAAATAGAAAGGGCATTAAAGGAGATGAAAGCAAATAAAGCTGTGGGGGTGGACAATATTCCTGTAGAAATGTTGAAATGGTTAGGGAAAGGTGGGAAGAAGGCCATATATGGAATGATTCGTAGTATCTATGAGGAAGGAATCTGGCCGGAAGATTTTGTGAGATCGGTGTTAGTTCCTATTCCAAAAAAGGCAAAGGCTTCGTCATGTGAGGATTACAGAACAATAAGTTTGATATCCCACGCAGCTAAAGTTATCCTCAGAATCATCAACAAAAGGATAGAGAGTAAGGCAAATGATTACTTAGGGGATGATCAGTTTGGGTTCAGGAAAGGAAGAGGTACGCGTGATGCCATTGCAGTAATGAGATCACTAGTCGAGAGGAATATAGAATACAATCAGGACGTTTTTACCTGTTTTGTAGATTTCGAAAAAGCGTTTGATAGAGTGAATTGGGAAAAATTAATGCGTGTATTGCAGCAAATAGGAATGGATTGGAGGGACAGGAGACTGATCCGCAACCTGTACATGTCTCAGACTGCTCAGGTGCGAGTGGGGAACGGAGAGTCCGGATGGGCAGTGTTAGGAAGGGGTGTAAGGCAGGGTTGCCCATTGTCACCGGTACTGTTCAACGTATATGTATAGGAAATGATTAAAGAGGCATGGGAAGAACTGGAGGTAGGAATGAAAGTCGGAGGGGAATTCGTAAAGTCGGTTAGGTTTGCTGATGACCAAGCATTAGTTGCTCAGTCAGCCAAGGGGTTGCAAGCATTGCTGAGTGAATTGGAGGTTCAGTGCGATAAATATGGGATGAGAATAAATATTAATAAAACAAAGGTTATGCGATTTTCCAGAAAGAAAAAGGCTAAGCTAAATATTAAAATAGGCGGGGAAAAAATAGAGCAGGTAGAACAGTTTACATATCTCGGAAGTGTTTTGGACCAACACGGTCAAGGTGGTAGGGACGTAAGGAGAAGAATTGCGCTAGGCAAGGAGGCTTTCTCAAGGAGGAGGGAGTTGATGACGGGGACGTTGAGTAGGGATGTTAAGACAAGACTCGTAAAAACTCTGATATGGAGCGTAGCTATGTACGGCGCGGAAACGTGGTCGCTGAAGCAGGAGGATAGACGTAGATTGGAGGCTTTTGAAATGTGGGTGTGGAGAAGAATGGAGAAGGTGAAATGGACCGAAAGGAAAACAAATGAGGAAGTACTAGAAATGGTGGGGGAGGAGAGGGGTTTGTTGAGAGAAATCCTATGGAGGCAGGAAAAATGGATGAAAGGCGTATTGAGCGGTAGTGGAATGTTGATGAGGGTAATATAGGGGAGAATGTTGGGCAAGCGAGGTAAGGGTAGGAACAGGATAGGGATGTTGGACGGGATGAAGGGAGGAAAGAAGTACACCGAGATGAAGAGGGACCTGATACAGATTGGTTTGCTAGGTGGGGAGTCACAAAATGTTTATTTGATAGTTGTGTCCATCCAAAAACCTACCTTAACCGGTAGATTACCTAATAATAATCCCACATAAGAGCTTTATTGTACGACCCGGGTTTCGTCGAAGATCGACATCATCAGGTACAGAATATTTCCAGTCTAGGTTTAAATACATTTTTCAAACTGTGAGAGGGGGGGCTGCAGGGGAGGAGGGAGGTTTGCAAAAATCGTTAGGAGGTGATTGGGAAGAGAGGGAGAAAGGGTTTGGGAGTGGAGATAAGTGTCCAACTTGGGAAGGTACGGCGGTTGACGGTGAGGGTAGGGGAGGCACCACAGGTGGTAAAGCACCTAGGTACTTACCTAAGTTAAGGAGGGGGGAATGGGAAGAGTCTATAACATCATTAAGGAGAATATTTGGCCCGGACACATTTCTTAATATTTCGAATTTCTCTAAACAGTCGAGCTTGAGTCACTTACTTTCCAAGTGTAAAATTTTAGGCCTAAAATCACTCTGATGTTCCTCTTCAAGGAGGTGTTTCGCGAACAAGGAGGCGGGGTTCTTTTTGCGTAAACACGCTTCATGTTCGTTGATCCTTTCCTTTAATTTACGCCCTGTTTGGCCAATGTATATGGCAGAGCACTTGTCACAGTGTAACCTGTAGACCCCACTTTTTTCCATGATATCCACCCTATCTTTGGTGTGGCAAATCATGTTTTTCAGATTGGACCGGTTGTAGGAGGCGAATTTATATCCGGGCATGAGTTTCATAACTTGGTGGCTATGTCTCCTAAATAGTTGAGTTTTTGCCATTTATTATCTCTCTCCCTTGTCTCCCCATAGATATTATTGATAGCTTGCCTACGTAACTTTTTCTTGTGAAGGTTGTCTATAAGACTAGAAGAGTACCCATTGCTAATGGCTATTTGTTTAATTATCCCCAGTTTTTTATTCTTGTTTTTTTCGGATAGGGGGATAGTTATGTCTATGTAGAAGAGAAGGGAAGGCTGCATGTTTTTGTGTATGGTGATGTCTGGAGGTTGCGTGGATGACTTGATCTGTGGATGTGTGTTTTCTGAAGATATCGAATTCTAATTTTTTACCTGAACGCGTGATTTTTAAATCAAGGAAATTAAGGGACCCATTTTGCTTTAATTCTGTAGTGAACTGAATAGATTGGTTGACTAGATTCAAGGGCTGATTGAATATACTCAGCTGTCTTGGGGAACCACTCCATATACAAAAAATATCATCTACATAGCGGAACCAGCAAAACACATTTTTTGCCAGTTTGTCATTAGACAACAGTTCCCTCTCAAAATTGTCCATGTATAACTCTGCGAGAAGCGGCGAGAGAGGGGATCCCATGGCCAGCCCCTCGTTTTGCAAGTAAATGTTGTTATTAAACGAGAAATAGTTTTGCGAAACACACGCGTCCATCATGGAGCACAATTCACTAATCACTGGGGACGCCACTCCCTTTTTCACTAGGGTGGCTTCAGCTAACATGCCTGCTTCTTTACACGAGACATTGGTGAACAAATTGTTGACGTCGAAAGAAACAAGCATACACTTAGTTGGGATGGCTAGTTTCGCTAGTCTTTCAGCTAACACCTTTGAGTTTATCACTCCGTATTTAAGGGCGAATTTAGTGTAGTCACGGAACAGAGAGTTCACTTTTCGGGCAATCAGGTCGTACAATAAAGCTCTTTTGTGGGATAACATAGAGTATTTCATTTTGATTCCTAGATAGATTTACACCAAAACATACAACTAACTATTTGCCAGTTATGAAGCCAGCATATATGAATTGTTAACGGAATAAAAATAGGCATAATTCCCGCTACTGTTAAAATATTCTCGTATAGGACACCAATTTCACCCTTCCTCTGCAAACTTTCCATATCCTCGCACTTTGACTTCCACCACGCTATTATTTGCTCCATTTGTTACCCGTCTCAACTTATTGATTCTTCACAAATTTTTTGTTTCATTTTTGTACTTCCTTCTACTACTCTGAAGTGACATTCTTTCATTTTTTTTCATCAATCAATCTTGAAATTCATTTCATCCGCAATCGAAATATATACTGCAGTTAATTTTGTAGTGAAAGTACAAATTTCTTTAAAAAATATTATTATTAAGTAAAATACCGGTTAAGGTAGGTTTTTGGATGGACACAACTATCAAATAAGCATTTTGTAACTCCAAACAAAACCCAATTCAGCAACCTACTCTACATTAGGTCCCTCTTCATCTCTGTGTACTTCTTTCCTCCCTTCATCCCGTCCAACATCCCAATCCTGTTCCTTCCTCGCCTCGCAATTCCTGCCCTTTCCTCGCTTGCCCAACATTCTCCCCTCTATTACCTTTTCAACATTCCACTACCAGTCAACACGCCTTTCATCCATTTTTCTTGCCTCCATAGGATTTCTCTCAACAACCCCCTCTCCTCACCCACCATCTCCAGTACTTCCTCATTTATTTTCCTTCCAGTCCATTTCACCTTCTCCATTCCTCTCCACACCCACATTTCAAAAGCCTCGAATCTACGTCTATCCTCTTGCTTCAGTGAGCACGTTTCCACTCCGTACATTGCTGCGCTCCATACACAAGTTTTTACGAGTCTTGTCTTAACAACCAAACTCAATCTCCCCGTCATCAACTCCCTCCTTGAGAAGCCTCCTTGCCTAGCGCAATTCTTCTCCTTACGTCCCTACCACTTTGACCGTATTGGTCCAAAACACTTCCAAGATATGTAAACTGCTCTACCTGCTCTATTTTTTCCCCGCCTATTTTAATATTTAGCTTAGCCTTTTTCTTTCTGGAAAATGGCATAACCTTTGTTTTGTTAATATTGATTCTCATCCCATATCTATCGCAATGAACCTCCAATTCACACTGCAATGCTTGCAACCCCTTTGCTGAATGAGCAACTATTGCTTGGTCATCAGCAAACCTAACCGATTTTACGAATTCCCCTCCGACTTTCATTCCTACCGCCAGTTCATCCCATGCCTCTTTAATTACTTCCTCCACATATCCGTTGAACAGCACCGGTGAGAATGGGCAACCCTGCCTTACACCTCTTCCTAACACTGCCCATCCGGACTCTCCGTTCCCCACTCGCACCTGAGCAGTCTGAGACATGTACAGGTGGCGGATCAGTCTCTTATCCCTCCAATCCATTGCTTTTTTTGCAATACACGCATTAATTTTTCCCAATTCACTCTATCAAACGCTTTTTCGAAATCTACAAAACAGGTAAAAACGTCCTGATTGTATTCTATATTCCTCTCGATTAGTGATCTCATTACTGCAATGGCATCATGCGTACCTCTCTCCTTCCTAAACCCAATCTGATCATCCCCTAAGTAATCATTTGCCTTACTATCTATCCTTTTGTTGATGATCCTGAGAATAACTTTAGCTGCGTGGGATATCAAACTTATTGTTCTGTAATCCTCACATGACGAAGCCTTTGCCTTTTTTGGAATAGGAACTAACACCGATCTCACAAAATCTTCCGGCCAGATCCCTTCCTCATAGATACAACGAATCATTCCATATATGGCCTTCTTCCCACCTTTCCCTAACCATTTCAACATTTCTACAGGAATATTGTCCACCCCCACAGCTTTATTTGCTTTCATCTCCTTTAATGCCCTTTCTATTTCATCGTCGAGTATGCCTGGACCTAAGCTATCTTCTTCTACGTCATGTTCCTTTTCTATGTCTAACCTTGTCGGCCTAAGTTCTTTACCATACAGTGTTTCTATATATTCCTTCCATCTCTCTTGGATTTTTACTGGTTCAACTATTATCTTACCCCACTTATTTAACTGTTAGCACAGATCTTGCCTTCTTACTTCCCGATAATAACTTAACCTTGCTGTATAGAGCACCAATTTCACCCTTCTTCTGTAAACTTTCCATATCCTCGCATTGCGTTTTCCACCATTCTTCTTTTGCTTTATTTGTGACCCTTCTCAATTTATTGTTTAACTCTTTGTACTTCATTTTGCCTAACTCTGTGTTTACATTTTTCCATCTTCTTCTCTCATCCATCTTTGCAATCATCTCATTCGTTAACCATGGTTTCCTTATCCTTTTCCCGTTTACGGTTCCTATAGTGTCTTTAGCGGCTTCCAATATCCCTTTCTTTGATACATTCCCATTTTTCTTATATAGTACTCAGTTCTCTACCGTCATCCATCATTTTCTCTACAGCCTGCTGATACTCCTTCCTCGTTAATCCATTTACTGCATCTAAATTCCATTTCCTAACCCGCCGCCCTTGCCTTATCTTCTTGAAACGAACATTACATTTCATAACAACTAAATTGTGGTCAGAGTCCGCATCTGCTCCTGGGAAACTGTGCGAATTTATCACACTGTTCCTAAACCTGTGCCTAACCATAATATAATCTAACTGATAACTTTCTGAGTTACCTGGCATTTTCCATGTATACCTACGCCTTTTGTGGTGTCTAAACCATGTGTTAGTGATGACTAACCCCTGTCTCCTGCAGAATTCAATCGCTTTCTCCCCGCGTTCATTCCTCGTGCCTAACCCATAGTCCCCCACCTCACCCCCATCTCTTCCTTCGCCTACCGTCGCATTCCAATCCCCCATCACTATCAAATGTTTCCCTGCAGGAACACTCACGATGATATCCTCTAGCTCAACGTACATCCTATCGACTTCTTCCTCCTTGTGGTTGCTTGGTGGCATGTATACCTGAACAATGACCAAGTTCGTCGGCTCTGCTTTTATCTCTACGAGTAAAATTCTTTCAGTTGCTTGCTCTATGTTGACTACGCTTCTTCCTACCCCTTTATTTAATATTATGGCAACCCCTCGTTGGCTCTCGTCCCCGCCGCTGTATATCACTCTATAATTGTCACTCCAGTAATCCCCGCTATCCTTCCATCTCACCTCGCAGAGACCTAAAACATCTATATTACCTCTTTCCATCTCTCTCTTAATATTTTCTAATTTTCCTGTCCTCAACATTGTCCTGACGTTCCATGTTCCTATTCTAACTACTTTCGTCTTCTTCTGCGTCTTCTGTCCTGCTGCTGTTATTTCTTCCCTGCAAGGGTTTCGTGGGATGACGACCGCGGAAGCCTTGCCTCCCCTGCTGCCGGGCACGACACACGGCCCCTCGGGCCGAGTCCCGTAGTTGCCAGGACTCATATTTATAGTGCCCATCATTACATTCTTGGGAATCATAATTGAGGTGGTTTCCCGTTGCCTTCCTCAATAGTGTTTTTAACGTGACACCATCACTTAATGGCCGCCCCACTGGGGTCAGACGCCTTTGCAGCCGCCTCACTGAGGAGTAGACGCTGCGTGGACTACCTTTCGTCTGGCTCCTAACCTTCGACCTATCTGGCATGGGTGACTCTACCAGGAGCAATTATATTTACTCCCGTCAGCACAGCTCTAGGGGTTATCGGAACACGCAAGCCCTTCCACCACGACAAGGTTGTAGTCCATGGGAGGGGTTTGAATAATATATTAACATCAAAATACTTTCATCCAAATCTATCTAATCCAAGTATTTTTTGTAAATTTTAAGCTGAAACTAAATCAAGGTTAGTCTTATGGGCGGGGAAATGCGGTAACATTTATAGTGTGAAGTAAAATTCCACTTCCGTCCTTTTCTGCAGGCTCCCTTTTGTAACTTATGGTGTACTGAACATATATATTTCTGCGCCCCTGGTTCTGTTATTATCTGTTTATATTGCTGAAAAGTTAACTTTGATTGATTTTTTACATTGATTGTGTATTTTAATAATCTTTTTGGGGCTATTCAAATAATAGAGGATATAAAAAATAATTGATAACATTCCCTTATTTTTATCCTCAATAATTTGGGTACTTTCGTATATTTTATATTTTGGAGTATGTATTTTTATAGCATAATAACTGGATTAAAATTAGTAGTGATTTCATCGTGTCTCGGTCTATCATCAATAATTATTTACCTTCTTAATTTCCTATCCATTTTCAAATTATTTTTCTTCATAAATACATCTTCTTCTAACACAATAAATTTAATTAAAATATATTAATTCTGAATTATCATTGCATTCAATTTGACTTTTTTCGTTATAATTTATGAAAAATACATTCGAACTCTGATAATTCGTTAAATTGTTGTAAATACATTCTTCTTAAATATTTCTCTTTTGTAAGTTTGTGGGTATATTTACCTGGGGTTAAAAATACACATACGAGAATATAAGTTCATAGGAACACATTTTCCTATTTACTTAAAATTTTATTTTTATAGTTAAAGATTATAGAGTTTTAGAATCCCACTTTACCTAAAATTTACAAAAAGATGTAAAAAATGAGCACATCTATAGTCATTTTGAATTCCGTTAAGTGATATCGTTCCTCCTAGTTCATTGAAGGCCCATGTAGAATGAGCAGAGCGTTAGTATCTCAGCAAGAAACTTGCTATGCGAAATACAACACGTAGTGTTGCATCTTTCCGCAGGCAGTATGATCGTTGCTGCTATTCGGTGTGATGCACGGGTGGAGCCAACTAAGTTGAAAAATTAAGGCAGTTGTAAACATATTGAAATCATTTTTACAAATTCTCTCCAGTGTCATGTTTAATTTAACACATGGCGTTTAAGGAAGAGACGAGTCAAGCTCAAAACTTTGTAGAAGAAATAAACTTCAATGAAATTGTAGAATTTGAGGCGAGTTTTGCAGTGCATTTCCTTTATGTTTATTTTTTGTATGGTTGGACATTCGTATTGTGGATTGATCGTTCGTATCCATTCCATGGGCATCATTGTTCTAAGAAGTGTTTCGCCTTGTGTTTCTTTCAACACTTAGGTTGTTCAGACTGTTTACCAGTTGTTACTGTGTTTTTATTCGGCTTTTGTTGACAGAAGCCTAGCAGACTGAGCAAAGTGTGTAATCTCACTGTGCTCGGGAATATAATTCGTGTAGCTTTATAGCTTAGTTCCTTGAATAAGTTGATTCATGTTGGAAACTTAAGTTCTCATTTAATGTTTCCATCAAATGGCAATATTTCGTTATATTTCTTTATAGAAAGCCTTAATTGACACTCTTTCCCTTGTATCCTCTTCTTAGGTTGTGGGGAAAGGTTCTTTTGGAGTTGTTAAGAAAGGTAAATGGAGAGATAAATTTGTTGCCGTCAAGCACATAGAATCTGAGGACGAGAAGAAAGCATTTACTGTAGAAGTAAGACAACTGTCGAGGGTTAATCATCCAAATATTGTTAAGCTTTATGGTGCTTGCACCAAAAACCCCGTGTGCCTAGTGATGGAGTATGCAGAAGGTGGTTCATTATATAACGGTAGGTATTATTTTATTTGGTGGGGTTGAAATTAATGGGAATTTACTGTCAAACTAATTTGAATTGTTCTTTAATGGAAACATTTTTAAATGGCAATTGATAGTTTTTGAACCTAGTAAAATTTAGCTGTTAATTCTGCGCAAGAGGCCGAAAATTAAAGATAATTTCAGTTAAAAGATAATGGTGCACCACGGTGCACCAGTTTAAATACAACTGTTTATCATGAGACTGCACTCGTTAAGACTTAGCTATTCAAAAATATTTTACAAATGACAGCGATGATGACACTCCGATGTTGTTATGGGTTCCACTTTGCTTCATCTTAGTTGTGACCTTGTCACTTGTCTTATTGGGTTGGCTCTACATTTTATTGGTTAATTGACATAACTTACCTTGTGTAAAAAATGTGTAACTTAATGTGATGTTTTGCCTATCCATGATCTAATATATCGAATATACCAAACAATATAATTTACATGAATATTATCGCGTTTTTCATTGGACATAATTAATTTGCAGTATATGTGGACAATTTTGTGCATAATTTTGGGGATCAATTATGTTAAAATAAAAAACAACTGGGTTCCACATGGCAACAGTTGGACCAGTGAATTTTAAATGGTTAGCATAATCCTATGGATGAATAAAAAAAAATCTGCTGATTTTATTCTAGTTCTCCATTGCGAGCCATTGCATCATTATAATGTGGGGCACGCAATCAGTTGGGCCCTGCAGTGTGCAAGAGGAGTAGCGTATCTTCATGGAATGACCCCCAAAGCTTTAATTCATAGGTAATCCTTTTATTTATTTAAAAATTTAATTTGGTAACTTTTGACGATATGTTCAGTGTCATCTTAACCTGTTTCTGAGAGTCCCAAAGCCAACCATTTCTGCTTCTGATAACTTTTACCCATAAGCAGATACAATCTTAGCACAAATCCAGCATATTTTAGTCAAACATGAATTTCTGTTGTGATGAAAAGGTATATATCCACCTAGGCACTTTCAAAAATGTTCTCTAATTGGAGTAGACATCTTGGTGCCCCTCTAAAAATCAAACATTAATAACAAAAGTAGTGGAATGCAAATTTTTTAGAGAAAGTGTACCAGGAAATATAGAAATCCTGTCAAAATTATTTTTCATTTGGTGTCATATTCATTCAAATGGTATGCTAAACGAATGTAAAAAGAAATGACATTTTGGATCCTCTTATTGAAGAAATTGGCAAGTTGAAACCAAGGAAGCCTATGCAGATAGTTACCCCGTGATAACTTTTAATTGGTATCATTTGGATGTAGGTGTCACATATTTGCTAACAAACTGACCAATTATTGACACACTGGCCACATTTTTTAATAATAATGAAATACCTTTTTTCTACTACCAATAACACAAAAGATAACCTCGTGGGAGACTAAGTATTTTAATGTATGCACAAAAATTTCCCCTCACTGGAAAATAATCCTGTCATTTTCCCGCTTTGGATAATTTCTCCAGAATTCATGAACCATCCATGTGGAAACACATCTGCAATTGTATTTTTGGGGCTCCCGTTTAAAGTGGTTGAAAACTAAATACTTAATTCCAAATTTCCTAAGTAAATTCTGTGGTATTGTTATGTTTAGTTTGTCAGTATCTTAGGTTATAGTGCCTAAAATTAATATTGGATACTTTTGTGTCTGCATTTCTCAATGCAAAGTTGAATGTGCATTCATTATGTATAACATTTTAGTAGTACATACGTACACTATGACACGTGGAAATCATTCCATTCTTTCTCAACTGCTGCTGCAATTATCCCAGTTAAGGTGTAGTGGCTTCATATGAAAGTTGTTGACTTCATAAGTGTCATCTATTGAGGGTAACCAGCATTAGTCACTATGTTATGTCCATGTGTAAGATCTAGCCGTACCACATAGGAGCCTTAAAATTTATTAAAAATTTCTTACTCGTACAAGGTCTGGCCCAAAAATAAATAGAATGATTTTTTGCCACCAATGCAGGTGGCTGGGGTGGGGTGATTTGTGGTGGGAAAGATAATGAGAGATCTTGGGCAAGCAAAGCAACTCATGACAGTTAACTTTAGGTGTTTACAGTGTGTGGTTAATCTGTTATTCAATTGGAGCAAACTCAATTCCAAAGGTTTGGGAAAATAAATAATGACACAGCAAAAAATAATTTGAAATATATACTTTACACTTTCAGGCATCACTTTGTGAAATTGTGTGATGTTCATAACAAAAGAGTTTGTAATTTTCTACTTTAGACTTTATTTTAATGTACAATGCATTTCACCGACTTGTGGCATCATCAGGTTCAAATTTGGTTCATGTGCCACAGTTCAATACATATGCTTAGGACAAAGGAGAGGGGGTGGCTATGTAGGAGGGAGAGGGAAGGTGAGGAATTGAAGGGAATAGGGTTATTCAAGCAAGGGAAGGGAAAAGGCAGTGGTGCCTTGAATATGACCTGGGACGGGGTGGGGTCAAGGGCATGGGAGGGGTAGGGGTGAATGGGTACATTCAATGCTTGGATTTGTTTTCCCTCAAGGTCAGTTTCTCGGAAAGAAGAGGGGAGGGATAAGAGTATAATTGCGTGTTGCAAAGATTTATTTTTGGGTCTCATCCATTTTGAATCCTTTAAGGAGGATATGGAATATTTCAGGGAAAAAATTACTGTTGTATTTTAAATCTACGAGCTGTTTTGAAAAGAGGGAATTGGAGTTACGATTTTTATGACGCCTGGCGTGTTCTATGGCTCGTGTTGTGAAATAGGAGATATCTCCTATCACCTTTCTACTTCACTCAAAGTAACCTGGGGGTTGAGATGTGGCTATCGTGCTGGCTTCCCACCCAGAGGGCCTGGGTTCGATTCCCAGTTGCGTCGAATATTTTTTCGTGGTATCTCGATCTCTACTGGAAGTGCTTTGTGGAGGGCACTTTGAGTGAGTATGCCATCCGTCAGACGGGATGTTAAGCTGTGGAACCCTTGGCACCTTTCGTTAAGAGTTGGCTAAAGCTGATGCCGGGTTTCTCTCTTCCATTAATCCTTTCCTGTCCATCCCTTATGGTGCAAACCTTAGCTGTTGGTTGCCTCCCATAAGTACTACTACTCACAGCAACCTTTTACTCACCCATTACTCTCTCTAAACTCATTGGTAATGGCAAAAACAAACAGAAAACACTTTTTAAATCAGGCATTTTAAAACTAAAATGTGATAATTGCAACATCTCTTCGTGTCCAACTGTGAGGAAGTCCCATGTAGCAACGAAAGTGAATGCCGATACATGCTTCATTTCCACTTAGAGTAAATTTAGTACTGTACTGTTGAGGTTTCTTACTTAGTGTAACTGTTAAGTGGTATTGACAAATGCCATTCATTCATACCACGTTTAATTTTGTGGCCAGTAAGTTTGTTTACCTGTTGGTTAGTGGTACAAGTCCTACCACAATGATATCATAATTCTTGAATAAAATCAATTGTGTGCAATCAAATAAGCCTTCAAAAGGTCTGTGCTATATCTACCACTACTCATGCAGATGTTGTTTCCTATCTTTGAGTTGGGCATTTGGTTGCAAATTCTATGAGGGTCTGCTTATCAGAGGTAAATACCCTAAGCAGCTCTCCAGAGATTTCATTTTCATTTATAGGAATAGATTTGATTATTTATATGCCATGATTGTACATTCACCCCTTCTTCATCTGCCACTCTTTACCCATGTGTACTCCTTTTTGTTGCTTATCTTTGACTTAGACTTTTAAATGCATATCATCCTTATTCTTCCTCAAATATTCCTCTTTTGTATCCTGTAGTCCTAGCAATAATTTTGTTTCCATTTACCTTTGCCCTGTTTGATCATCTTGTCCCTTGTTTTCAGTGAGTTTTGTATGATTTCTCTCTTCTACTTTGTTCATCATGTATTTAGTTTTTTCAATTGATATTCCACTTTTTTTCTGCATCGTATATTAGCTATTTCATTATATGCTAAGTTTCCATTACTTGTCTGAAAAGGGCTGTGAGCTTTTGCCATCTCTACAGTTTTTTTAGACCCTGCCATTGCCAAGTAATACTGATTGCTTTAAGTAGCTCCGTAGACTCCGGGCATCTTTCTTGTTGTAGCATATTGGGTGTATTCATGGAGTGACTTTTATTCCATTTACACCACAAGAGTATTGTATGTAACTATGTTTTGAAAATTTCTTTTAGGGACCTGAAGCCTCCAAACTTGCTGCTCATAATGGGAGGGAAAATTCTCAAGATCTGTGACTTTGGTACAGCCTGTGACCAGAAGACATACATGACAAACAACAAAGGCAGTGCTGCGTGGATGGCTCCCGAGGTATTTGAGGGTGAGCTTTATTTTTTAATACTAAATGGGAATACCACCAGTAATCAGTGTGTTAGTTTGTTTGGTGAAAGTAGAGCTCACCTTGTACTAAGCCCAATGCCACATGTCAGGATGATAAAGGGGTCCATTTGAATTCCCCGTGCCACTGATTGGATTTTCTAGGGAGATCTGGTGCCTGAAATATCTCAGTTCCATAGAAGCTGTCGAGAGTGCCTAAAGGAATCTCACAGAATCAAAGTTGGGTCCTCCAGTCGGCAGTCAGGCATTCTGCCCACTGGACCACCACTAACCTATCAAACAGACTAATCAATTGAAATTACAGTATACAATCAATTGAAATGCATATTGGCAGGTCAGTGTTCAGCAGTTGTCATAGGAATACTGAATATAGTTGCCCTATTATAAAACAGAGCTAAGTGAAGATTATTAACTTAGTGGAATATGTATGTCATATGCTGAACTTAATCGATCACCGAAGGCTGTATTGGATATAAAATTCAGATCAAAAATTGCCTTGGATATGGCATATTCTCATAATGGTCTGTTAAGATTTCTATGGCCTAATTTGTTAAAATTGTCGGCTTCTGATTCATAAAGAAGGGCCTTCCGGAAAGGAACATCCGAAAGTGGATGACAACTCCAATTGTAAATGTTGCAATGATCCTCCCCATTACTCATTACCTTTGGTGAGCACTTAGTGTTTCTTCAGCAAGGCGGAACAGGACTGTCTCATGCCTTTCATATTAATATCATAGATGGCATTTTTTTCAATGTCCTTTTGAGGCCCAGATATTTTGGTATAGCTTTTCCATGTGCACCTTTCTTCTGTTTGATGCTGGTTAATCGATCATTATTAAATTTGAATTCTCGGATTTCAACCTCAAGCATATTATTTCTGCAGCGAGAACAAATAGAGTCCAATATATCAAACCATATAACCTTTTTGTTCGTCTGAATGGCTTGCTCAAGAATTTGCTGTTGATCAGGGTATGAGGAGGTGGAGAGAATGTGAATTTGGCAAAGCACTGCCAAGCAACTCTCTGTTTTGTTATGGAGACCAGTGTAACTCCATTTATATATTTTTTGTGACCTTTGCAGATGGGTTGAAGAGTGAAAAGTGAGGGGGCTAGACTGGAAGCCAGGGGAAAGACGAGTAGTCCTCCATGGGATAAAGGTGGGAGGCACTAGGGAGCAGGAGACTGGAGGCACCCGCTCTCAAGGTTCTCTCAGGGACATCTATTCTCTCTATCCTCCCTCGCTTCTTTGCCAGGCACTCGAGGAACACAAAAAAAACAAAGAAAAGGAAGGAAAGCTTTGATCATCCAGTCTTTGCAGTGTTTCTTTCAAACGCTGTATCTGAACTGCCTAGGGCAAGGTCCCTAAACTCAGAGTTGTGTCATGTGGTGCTTACCCACAATATAGTCAATGTGCATTTGCAGAAATATACTGTATGCAGCAGAAGAATGCCTGAAGTTCTAGTGGTTGCCCTACGTAAAGGGGCTGAAACACTTTGCTATTGATTTTACAGGGGAGGGTGGCATCAGATAGGAGATCTTTTACGTCTCATCGAAGGATGCAAAGCAGTTGAGAAAATGGATGGACATTCTGAAAGGCCACTCATCATCATACTGAAAAACCAGTGGAGTGCAAGGCAATATTTAGTTTTCCTGTGCCCTAGTTATGTATGAAAATTATTGGAGACTGTCCTTGAGCAACATTCTCCTTGGGTGTACCTTTGGGCGTGCATGAGGAAGGTGTAATTAAATGATGGGGTTGATGATAAACCAAGTGTTAAAAGGAATTAGAATTTTCAGTTAGTGCCAGTGTACAACCCTGAATCCATTGCCAAAGTAGATTGTGGGTTGCTGGCGTGGTGGATGAAAATGAGGCAGGACTTGCATCAGCAAGAATGTACACAGTGACAGCAAATGAATCCCAAACTCCCTCTTGTCCAATCCCTCTCCTCCTCCATTGCTCACAACCCTCTGTTGCCAAGAAGGAACGTATTGTTACCAATGTGTCCATATCTGACACTACACCAAGTCTCAGATGCTTCAAGAAGCCTTCAAGGATGACTGCATTTCAACGTCACAATCCGGGAGGTGGCACAAGGCATTCAAGGAGGTCGCCAATGAACCCCATTCTGGATGCCCAAAAACAGCCAGAACTGATGAAAACATGAATTGCATGCGCGAAGTTTTTGTTCCGACTGTCGATTGAGCATCAAGAAAATTGCTGACACCTTACATATGTCCACGTTTGCGATACATGGGTTAGTGACAGGATCTGGAAATGCACAAGGTTTGCGCAGAGCTTGTGCCAAAAGTGGTGGCATGAATGAGCAAGTCTCACATCAAAATGATACTCAATGTCTTTTTTGATGTCTGAGGAATCATCCATCTATTTGGAGTTTGTACTCCTGGGGGAAATGGTCGACTCAGCCTTCTTGTCTGGAGGTGCTCGAGAGATTGAGATGCCGGGTCATGCGTGTGAGGGCTGACATCAAAGAGGCAGTCAAGCTCCACCATAACAATGCTCCCAGCCATGTGTCCTTCATCATTACCAACTTTTTGGCCCGCAGCACCATCCAAGTGGTCCCCCAGCCCCATCAGAGTCCCGACTTGGCTCTCTGCAACTGTATTCTCTTTCCCCAACCAAAGGGAGGTGAAAGGAAAGCATTAGGAGACCGTGGAAAACATTGGAAAGCATGTTGCAGCATTCCTGAGAGACATTCCCATAGGGTGGAGTTTGAGGGTGCCTTCCTGGCGTGGCAGACACGTCTCCGCAAGTGTATTGATGCAGGGCGAGAGAGTATTAAAAAATTTTAAGCATTCATACAAGTACAATCAATAAATCTATTTTTTTTCCAGTAATATGCACTACTTTTTTTGAGAACCATGTATATCCTAAGTAAAATATTGTTTACTATTCCAATATTGAAGCGCTCTTTGTGGCATCATGTAGTGAAATCCTCAGGTACATGTACAAGGCATAAGTAGCTGCCTTGTAGTTACTTTTCTTTGCTGTATGCATACTGGTGTTTGTTTTTCTCTGACGCACAGGCTCAAATTACACAGAAAAATGTGATGTGTTCAGCTGGGGCATCATCCTTTGGGAGGTTCTGGCTCGGCAGAAGCCGTTTGATGGCATTTACATGTCAGCATTCCGCATAATGTGGGCGGTGCACACGGGCGAGAGGCCGCCACTCATCCGGCACTGCCCCCCCCCTCTCGAGCAGCTCATGACCAGGTGGGTGGGCGGGCGGGCAAGAGGCGCCGTGGGCCCTGCTGCTCTCTCACGCCGATGATCTAACCATTCTCTTCCTATTTGCAGTTGCTGGGATAAAAACCCAGCCAACAGACCGTCGATGGGAGAAGTTGTCAACATCATGTCAGAATTATTTCCATTTTTTGGTGGGCACGATGAACCAATTCAATATGTTGATTCATCAGAAGGCTCTCCGATGGGTAAGTGTGACCTAAATAGTGCATTATAAAGCTAATTGTTGGTAGAAATAATAACTATTAGAGGAAGTGAACAAGGAGTAACTTCACTTCCCATTGCCATTGGGAGACATTAGGTAGAGTTAGAATATTCAGGAATGGGAGGAATAGTGGAGAGAACCATGACATTGACATTAGCCGACTGTTAACACTAGTTATCAAGGGGCCCACAATTAGAACACCCTGTTTGATGCATTGGCATACTCCACTTTGTTCTTTACGTTAAACCTAAAGTAGGTATCAGGGTACCGCTGAAAAAACCCAGAGGTGGTGGGATTTTTATGAACACAAGTAATATAATGCAGTTCTCAATAAAAGCCATGATAGTGTGAAGTTATGTGTATATTTTCACTCAGTACCTTAAGGTCCCATGTTTAATGTTAGAAGTTCTTTTTAAATATTGAATTAGGTTGAAAAAATTGAATGAAGCTATTTTGAGTGTAACAGTATAAAATTGTAATTCTGTTGAATGAAAAAATTTAAAAAATCAGTCTCATTACTTAATTTTCAGACTTCGTACATGCTCCATACCCAAATTTCAAAAGCCTCTAAATCTACACCTGCCATCCTACTTTAATGATCGTGTTTCCACACCATACATATTATGCTGCATATCAAAATTTGAACAAGCTTTTTCTTAAAATCCTCACTAGATCTTCCTGTCATCAATTCCGTCCTCCTTGTGGAAGCTTCTTTGCATAGTGTAATTCTTCTCCTTACTCATATGTCCCTACTATGTTGATCATTTTAGTCCAAATCACTGCCATGTTAAGTAAACTGTTGTACCTGTTCTAGTTTGTGAACTCCTTTTTAATATTTAAGTTAGCTTTTTTCTTTGTTGAAGGCTGCATAACCTTTGTTTTGTTCATATTTATTCACATCCCATACCTATTGGACTGACTTTCCCATGCCCTAGGCAATGCTTTCAGCCACCTTAATGTCTGGTGAATTAAAGTTCAATCATCAACAATCCTAACTTCCATTATGTTATCCCTGCAACTTTAATTCTTAAGTCCACTTCTCCCAATGTCCCTTCTGGCATTTCCTTCACATTTATGATGAAAATGTTATTTTATTATTCCAGTGTTTTCATTAATATTAACTCGACATGACTGTGCCATGTTATATTTGATATCCATCCACCTTAAATTAATAAAGCCATAACATATTGATATTAATGGAGATGTGTTTATTTGTACCCTTCATTCGCAGGGCAATCCAAATTCAGCCTAACAATCGAAGTCCCTTAATGTAGTGCTGCCACCCTAGTAACTACTGTCAGCTTGAACAGAGTATTAACCAAATAATAGCTTTTTTCCATCAGGTCAAATTTGATATTGACCATTTTTTATGAGACACCTAATCTTCTGGTAAGGATGAGGTTGTTCATAGTGATATTAAATTTTGAGTAATTACATGGTGGATATTAAATGTGTTGTGGAAAAGTACTATAATTTGGCCATTATGTTCCAATTACACCAAATTACACCTAAAACTATGCAGTTTGCTGGAAAATGGTGTCCAACAATTTGGTTTATTGTACTACAACAGCAAAGATAATTGTTTTTGTTAGAGCAACCCATCCCAGACATTTCCAAGAGTAATTGCTGGATTAAATGTAGTGTATGTAGATCCTGTTCATTACCGATGAGGATGCAAAGGCATCTGACCCCATGCATTTTGAAAATGAAAATTGAGGAATTCAAAGGGAAACCACATCACTTATCATTCCTGCGATAAATGTAGAGGGAAACAAAGAGAAAATGAATTGTAGCAACTATGGGAATTAGCCAAATGGCTGGGTGTCATGCCCAGAATTCGGAAAGGCATGGCTACCATGGTCATCAACACATAAAGTCCTTGCACAGCTGAGGTATAAGTAGTGGAAAAGAACACTCAGAAGAGGATGGCAATGGTTAGGATATATTTGTGGAATGTTAGGACAATGGTTGGGACTGGGAACCTAGAAAACTTCAAAAGAGGAATGGATGCTGGATTTGAGAGAGGTGATGCAGAGAGATGGCGGGGATTACCAGAGCAATTGCTACTTACTCTTTAATAAAACTGGGTGGAAGCATACTGAATGAGGAGGTGAAGGTGAGTGATATAATGTTATTGGTAGAAATGAATGGATACCCGACCAATTCAGTGGCAGTCCAAGTCTTTATACTGAAGGGTAGTCACTGGGAGGAATGAGTACACAGTCTGTATGATCAATCAGAAAAAACAATTGGGAATGTGATGGGAAGAATATGCCCAACAGAAATTGGGGACTGGAGTGCAGTGGTTGGCGAATTGAGGGATGGAAGAGAGGTGAAAGTGGATAGTTTAGGAATTAGAAATGATTGAGCAGAGAAAGAAATCAAATTGTGCTGGAGAAAGGGTTTGTTAATAACCAAATCCTGATTCAAAACTGGCAGGGATCATGCACAGATTTGCTTTGATTAATAGCTCTGACCCACACATGTAACTGGCAAGTGGTGCGGAGAGCTTCAAGTGAATGCTTATTTATAGTGATACAGTGTTAGGTTAAAAAAAAATTGTCCGCCACCTTACCAGGAATCATTCGAGACAAAGAAGTTAAATGTTCTAGACAAGCATTTCAATTATTATTATTATTAGGTAATCTACCGGTTAAGGTAGGTTTTTGGATGGACACAACTATCAAATAAACATTTTGTGACTCCCCACCTAGCAAACTAATCTATATCAGGTCCCTCTTCATCTCGGTGTACTTCTTTCCTCCCTTCATCCCGTCCAACATCCCTATCCTGTTCCTACCCTTACCTCGCTTGCCCAACATTCTCCCCTCTATTACCCTCTTCAACATTCCACTACCGCTCAATACGCCTTTCATCCATTTTTCCTGCCTCCATAGGATTTCTCTCAACAAACCCCTCTCCTCCCCCACCATTTCTAGTACTTCCTCATTTGTTTTCCTTTCGGTCCATTTCACCTTCTCCATTCTTCTCCACACCCACATTTCAAAAGCCTCCAATCTACGTCTATCCTCCTGCTTCAGCGACCACGTTTCCGCGCCGTACATAGCTACGCTCCATATCAGAGTTTTTACGAGTCTTGTCTTAACATCCCTAAAATGATGGGCATTTCAATTATTTGAGCTTAAATATTTTACCTTAATGTCGGTATTGGTTGGGACAAAGTAGTGACGCTGAATCCTCTGAACCAATCCATGGGAAATGTTTGAAAAAATTGTTTATTTTTGTCAGAGCAGATTATATGGTGTTTTCAGGTTGGAATTATTTCTCAATGAGTTTTAATTGCACTGATACAATTATTTTGCTTAGCTTAAAACCTAAGTTAGTGATCAATTTTTATTGTTAATATTGAATTATTGTTTCATAGAATTAAATGTACACTGGTCTTACTCTTTTTTCAGGAACTTTTGTGCAGTGTCTCAATTTCAATTTATATGATGAAAGTGAATAAAGCTTGATGCCATAGTGTGATTAATGTCGGGAGAAATATGTAATATTTGTGTCATCCTTTAATGACAGCACTGTGTACTTTCAGGTATTCCAAAGTAGCTGGACACTAATGTATAATTTGTGAAATATTAATAATGGTGCCTCTGCTTCTATAATTCCATGCATCTTTGGCTAATAGTAATATTCAATTATTTATGATCATAAATTTTCATTGTTCCACACCACGAGCTGCACAAAAAAACTTGTTATCAGTCTGGAAATGACAGGGTTATGAATGGGTGAATAACTGTATTGTGTGACAACTTGAGCTATATCCTTCATGAGCTGTGACTAAAATAATTCCTGGAGTTGTATGTGAAAAATGACAATTTGTGCCTTATATCATGTAGCTGCCTAAAGATATGTGCTGCAATTGAATCTCATTGTAGTAGTAGTTGTTTCAGGGGAAGCGACCGACAGCCAAGGTCATTTGCACCATTAGGGATGGATGTGAAAGGAGGAGGGGTGGAGAGAAACTCGGCAACAGAATTAGCTTACTGTTAAAAAAGGTGGCAAGGTGTCCACAGCTTAACCTCCGATAGATGGCGTACTCACTCAAAGTACTCTCCAAAAAGCACCTCAAGTAGGGATCGGGATACCACTGAAAAAGATCTCCCATCTTCTGCATTCAAATCCAGGCCCTCTGGGTGGGAAACCAGTACATTACTTTCATTAAATGCATAAGTAGCTTGCATAAGTGCATACAGGGTTCGTCCAGAAAATAAGGGTACTGATTTTTTCCCGCCGCTCCAGGCGCGCCAAGCACTGCTCTGACGGGCTGCGATTGGAGGAGGGTATGTTGGCAAGCGACGCTGAAAAAGGCAGTCGGCTCTGAGCTGTGGTGTAGTGAGGGAGCTCTGTTGACGCGAACCTCCACGCTCGACCCACGTCACGGAACGCGATGCCGAAGTTTTCAGAGCAGCGTTATTCCATCAAATTTGTGGTAAAGCTTGGGAAATCGTCTACCGAAACTGTCGGTATGATTAACCAGGCTTACGGGGAGTCAGCCATGTCCAGAAACATGATCTTTCGGTGGCACAAAATGTTTGTGGAGGGCAGAGAAGAGGTCGACGACGAACCACGGCCTGGACGCCCATCAACGACACTCACCGACAAAAATGTGCGATGTACTGAACTCTGATCGTCGTCTTAGTGTTCGGATGATAGCAGAGCAGTGTAATGTGCCAAAAACAATAGTGCACGAGATTATTAGGGACCAATTACAGATGCAAAAAATGTGGTGCCGAAAGTGCTCAGTGATGATCAAAGACTCAATCGTTTGGAAATCGCGACATAACTTGCGGATCACTGCAAAAATGATCCACACACCACCGGACTTCTTTCTTTTCCCGAAGATAAAGAGGAGTTTGAAAGGAACGCGATACGGGACTTTGGATGCCGTCAAAGAGGCCGTGACAACGTGTCTTCGAGAGGTTCCCGATGATGCTTTCGCGGGAGCGTTCCAGGAATGGAAACGCCGCTGGAACAAGTGTATCGACTCACAAGGGTCCTATTTTGGGAATATTAGCTTAAGATATGTAAAAGTGTAATACATTTTTTTTCCTGAGCTCAGTATACTTATCTTCCGGACGAATCCTGTAAATCTGTTCTGGACGAGAAGCCAAAAACATATTTATTTATATGGCATTCATTTGTTGTTAATTCTCATGAAAAAGTTCAAACTACCCATCTTGTCAACGTAAGCACCAACAATAGCATATACCTTATGCATCTTTATGATAGTGTTATCTGAGTAATTCATTTTCTGTATGGCTTGAAGTTCAAAGCACTACCATATCCAGAATGATTTGTTCTTGAGGGTTAAACTCAATTCATGTTCTTATTTACTCTTAAAGGGTTCTAAATACACGTAAGTGTAACTAGAGTGATCACACTTATGCAGGTTGGTGCATCTTCTCTTGCTTGAATACAGGTTGTCCACTTGGGGTACAACCGTGGCATCAAAAACCAACACACTGCAGCAAATTAATAAGCCATTAGAGTTTTCCAATAGAGTTTATCTTATCAGAAATGCATAGTATTTATTATTCCCATCCATCAAAAGAGAACTCCTACTCATTATTCTTTGCTGCTTGAGGAAGTGATAGGATGAGATAATAAATAGTTTCCATGTCTTCCAAATTTAAATTTTAAAAACATAGTTCATATGGTCATTTTTTTATTAATTTGATGGTGAAAATGGCAATTTCTTAATTCTTTTTTTTTCAGGCGAGGATGATGGTGATACATATGTCCGGTCAATGAGTGATGACTTCACGGACACCCCAGAAGAATGTATGTGTAAGCATTTACTTATGGATGAATATTGATGAAACTTATCATTGAAAGTTATTAGTATGGGTGAATCCATTGGATTTTCAACTATCTGTAATTTATTCAGTCACAGACTCATTTATTCCAACTGATGCCAACCAGAGCATTATTGAAGAAAGGGAGAACCTCAAGGTACCAGTTCCAGAGAGCAGACTGACGCACCCTCTCCACATTCACGTGGATGAGGTGAGTAAGGCAGTGGGCAAACGTCCATACTCTTATCCTCCTTTGCATGCAATCTCTTCAGCTGCTCTGCTCCAATCCCTGGAGTGCACCTTTGGGAGGGCTGTCATTTAGTTAAGGACCTGGCGTGCCAAGATACTAGTATTTTCTCTATTTTCATTTAGTTTATGTGGAATATAATGGGATGGATAACAAGCCATTTCTCTATGTTGCATAAATTACTTGCGTACACTGAAAAAGACTTCTTGCCAAGTGGGGATAGTAAATGATTAATGGCAGTTAATGATTAATGTTGCTGTTGCTGACTTAATTTCCATTACATGTTAATGGATCGTGGGGAAAATAATGTTTTATGCTACCATGGTGGTATTAGTAGGAAATACGGTAATACTCATTTATAGCAATCCCACCTGTGGCAAAATCCGGCCGATAATGAGTTGAGTACTCGGTCCAATGGGCATTCCTATGGTCACACATTTTAAACATCCGCTATATGATGAGTACATATGAGACCAAGCTTCAGCTATGGTGAATTTTCCTTTGATCAATTGGCCAATTATTACCATTTTTATTTATTTATTTTTGTTATGGCCCAAAAACAGCACTTTTTGGCATTTACATTGGACAACAATGACAACACAACAGTAACAACAATACAAACACCCAAGCCTGGCCTGGAAAAAATCCCATCCTGGCAGGAATCGAACCCGCGACCCTTGGATTGGCAGATGAGGAAGTTACCCCGCCGCCACTGGGGCCGGCAGTGTATATTTATAAAGAAATTCTCACCATTTCTGTCTCCTAACCAACCCTTCCTGCATTGTAAGTTGTTTTCATGCATGGCCGTCACTTTAACCGGGCTCAGAGTGACCACGTGCAGTGCTGCTGCTGCTTGGCAAATCTGCCCGTCAGGTGTTTGATGCCAAGGAAATCTTCTTTGAGAAGGCGGTGAAATCCCGAGAAGAATTCACCGCCATCATCCGCCGGGAGAAATTGAAGTCCTACATCTTCTTTGAGAACTCCTTAATGCTCCATGAAATTTGTAAAGTTTTATAATACCTGAACTGGTATAATGTTATTTACTAAATTAATGAACATTAGTGCAAAAACACTTTGCGAAATGAAAATTGATATGTAATCAACATGCTAAAAAAATTTGAACTGTAACTCATTGAGCCTCTCCATCTACATGGTTCACGTAATTCAAACTATAGCAAAATAAAGTGATTGTCGATTGCCTTTACATGGTCTGTGAAGCTGCATAGGCATTTTCATGGCGGTGAATCATCCTGAAAAATTTCTCTCCCATGTTTATCTGTCTCATGTGTTGCTGAAAAGTTTCCTCTGCTGGAGTCGCTAGTGGATGTTTGTCTTTGCTATTATATTCATTCTTTCCTGTGTCGGAACCTCCATCTGTATCAAGGCGCCCTCGGGGATGGAGGACCTTATTGACGGTCAGCACCGCTGTAATATGTGTCGGCCACAGTCTCGAACTCATTTTAAATATGCAGACAACTCAATGGTGATTGTATTTTCTCCCATCTATCAATGAAACTTTGGTCAGCTCCTTCTTCTGGAGGTTCTCTGTTAACAAAGTGATCCCCTTCATCAGTGACGTCCCTAAATTCAGGTTTTTGGAGGAAGTTCTGCACCATCTTGGCCTTATGTGGGTGGTTCCAGAAGTACCTGACCCAACAAAGAAAATAGAACAATTTTGGAAAAAAATTATTTAATTTTCAACATAATCTCCTATCAGTTCTATACACATTTCCCAGCGATGTTCAGTAAGTTCAATACTCTTTTTATAATGAGAACTGTCTTGCTCCTCAAAAGAGCCATTAACTGCCAACATCACTTCTTCACGGTTGGAAAATCTTTCACCACCAAGCCATTTTTTCAAGTTTGCAAACAGGAAATAATCTGAGGGGCTAAATTTGGCAAATAAAGTGCATGAGGTAGGAATTCCAACTTTAATTCATGAATTTTGGCCATTGCAATAACAGATTTATTAGCTGGTGCAATGTCTTGATGAAACAACACCTTCTTCTTAGCCAAATGCGGCTGCTTTTGCTTGATTTCTTCGCTCAAACATTGCAATAAGTTTGCATAATACTCGCCATTGATATTTTTTCTTTTTTTAAGATAGTCAATGAAAATTATCCTCCATGCACCCAAAAAATGGATGCCATGACCTTGCCTGCAGATGAAACAGTCTTTACCTATATTGGAGCCAGTTCTCCCTTTAGAATCCATTTTTTGATTGTTCTTTTGTCTCGGGTGTGAAGTAATGGACCCATGTTACATCCATGGTTATGAAATGGTGCAAAAATCTGCTTTGTTGCTGTGAAACTTTGCTAAACACTCAATTGAAACATCTTCACGACACTGGGGAGTCGTCACCTCATTTGGTTGACCAAAATGATGCTCGTCTTGACAGCTCATATGGCCTCATTTAAGCTCTGCTAGCGAATATTTTACTGTTGTAAATGAAGGAGCAGACCCACCCAGGGTAGAATCCAGTTTAGCTTTTATAAAGGTTGGGATGAGGCTTTTCAAATAAAAGTATTGTATCACATAGCGATGACCAATTTTCTCCATTTTCACAAATTCAGTGAAAATGTTCACTATTGATGGCTGCCAAACAAATACTGAACAAATTGGCATCTTCAAACTTGAAACATATGCTTTGTAGATTGCATACTTTCTAATACAGTGATTTTTCAAACAAATACCGCAAACTCTAAGTAGGGGTAGGGCAGGGTACTTATGGGACCCCCCTCATACTTGATCCCACACAATATATAACAAAGAAGGGATAATGAGAGAGTATGTAAAGCCATAATTTCTTCCTGCACTCATACTCTTATTTAAAAATAGCCATCATAATGGTGGGAATAAACTTAGGTAAATGTGATAGTTAGTGGTTGTGGTACTTACTGCAACAAAATGCATAGCCTGATAACTGTGAATTTTCATGTTCTTATCAAGAAACATTAAAAAAGCCCCAATTCATGTGGATTGAATATGCTTCTGGGCATCTATCTCTTGTGTTTTGTGGGAAGAAAACCCACACGTCAATGAATATATGATCAACTACCTGGGGTTTACCACTAATTTGCTGGTATGCAATTTCTTTCCTCTTCCTAAATCGATCCAGCCATACATTGGTAGCTGCAAATCCTTGAATTTGTCAGCATCTAGGTATTTTCTCCAGTTCCTCTTTAAAATCTTGACCATTGAGTTAGATGTTGTTGGCTCTAGCTTGATAAAACCATTCTGCAACCCTGTCCTCTAATTCTTCAATCTCTGGTGCTTTTGGTTTCATTCTTTTTCCATTGCCCTCTGCTGTAACTTTTCCAGTGGCACCTTTTGAGCAAAAGCAGTTGATAGAGTAGACGATGAGTTGTTGTATTTCTTTGATATTTTCTCTTTTGAAATTTTACAATTATTGTCCACATCGTAAAGAATTTTTGTCATCACTTTGATGGATAGAGATTTTCTCTTAACTTTTATTTTTTAATTAAACTAGGCTAAACTAGGTAGGCTAATAGCCTGAATTGAAGACATTCTCGTGAAACTCTCACCATGACTGTGAATAATCAACCTCACTGACTTTCGATTTCGTGGGGTCTGAGTCCTAATGCTAACAATAGTAAAGGGAGGAAAAATGTGTGAGCTGAGTAGTAATCATACTTGCAACCAATCAGTGTTTTTGACCTTGCATATTGAGTTTTGTACCATGTTCTTTCATTTCTGTTTTACATTTTGAATATAAAATACTGATCTGTTGTGGTACGACATAATTCTTCACTTTTTGTTAGATTTTCGCATTTACAATTTCTTGAAGCAAGCAGAATGTGTAATCCTCACATTAAGATTTCTGATATCATAGTCCATGTGCGTGAAATGCTAATGACAGTTAACTTTTAAAGATGGTGTTGGTCTACAGAGGAGCATATGTAAATATCTATTGTTAAAATAAAAGTAGCAACGCGCTCATACTCCAGAAGGCCTTGAGGATAATTTAAATTTTTATTCATCGAAAATAAGAATTGGAAAATAAAGATTATACTGTGGGATAAAGGTAAATTGATAAGGATCTGTTGTGTTAATACAGATGAGTAGTGGCAAAAAAAACCTGTGCTCTTGTGGTGAGCACAGCAAAAAATGTCATAGTTCTGATGTAGCGAATCCCATTACTGCCAAGTGCTGGTCCCTTCAAATTCTTTTTAAGCAAGTTTTACTGTAATGCAACCATTTCAGAGAGTAAAAATCATTTGCCTTGACTGGGATTTGAACCCGGATCCCTCGATATCCGGCCGAGTGCTTTAACCAATTAAGCTACCGAGACGTCCTCTTACACTCTGAAATTTTGGGGGCTTTAAAGGAACAAGATGTTATGACGAAATACCGTACATACAATGTCACAGGCATTCGTAGTCGTGCGCGACGCGCCACAGTCCATGATGTTAATAAAGCCAATTTCAAACACTTAGGCTGTTCATACCTTAGACAAATTTCAAGAAACTGTAATAGTAACTTTAACAGAGTCACCCGCTATGTGTGCATTATAATGCAACCATTTCAGAGAGTAAAAATCATTCGCCTTGACCGGGATTCGAACCCGGATCCCTCGATATCCGGCCGAGTGCTTTAACCAATTAAGCTACCGAGACGTCCTCTTACAAGTTTTACTGCATTAACTTATTAAATCTCTATAATTTTCTGTAGCTGTCATCTAAATTGTATAAAACAACCGCTTTTTTAAAGCACCAAAATATATTTTGATAGTTAA
Source organism: Hetaerina titia (assembly GCA_037158775.1). Taxonomy (NCBI): domain Eukaryota; kingdom Metazoa; phylum Arthropoda; class Insecta; order Odonata; family Calopterygidae; genus Hetaerina; species Hetaerina titia. The sequence continues at coordinate 10,656,744 of CM073779.1, forward strand.
AATGATAATAACAATATTCAAATGTAACTGTTAACTTTAGCATTGAGGTTTGGGACTGTTATATATAACACTCGGAAGTTGTGTCACTTCAGGCCTTGATCTATCTCTCACATACCTTTTGAGAAGTAAACATACTTATGGGACGCAAGGTGGTATGTTGCTGCTTTAAGGCCAAGAGAAAGATGTTTTTGTAAGTTTCCACTATGTATTAAGTACAGAGAGCAGAACACCTTCAGGTTGATTTCTATGAAGATGATGCTTGAAAAAAATGCAATTTACCTGCCTTAGCAACATTTTCCTTTTATATTTCCTAACTTTTAAAAATGCTTGTCACAAATATAGAAATTATCAAACCTCTGCACAAAGCTGAATTTTTTTAGGTGCAAGTCACCCTACCAGGGAAACTTCAGAGCTATGACACCTTTTAAGTTGCCAAAACTTGATCTTTTTTAAAGGAAGAAGTGCCTATCTTGATTTGAGCTACTCGATATCTGTGACCCCTCCTTTGAGTATTGCTAATTTCATGCAGAAGTGGAGATAAACCGTCATTTATACATTTGGAGATATGAACTGTGCTTACACTGTTACTTTGGTGCAGATGACATATTCCTTCTGTGTGAATAATTGCGATTGGAATGAAATGAAATTATCGAGTTAGTAATTCCACCCACTTTATTTAAAACACGACCAAGGTTTTGACGTTGAACGTCATCATCAGGTGGTCCTCACAGAAACAAACTTGGCATATAAACCTTCCGATCGAGGGAGGGGGATCGGTCAGAGAGGGAGGGTGTAGGGGTGAAAAGGTTCGAATGTAACTGGGAGGAAAAGAAAATTTAATCTTTCTGTGTCAATCATTGACTTGGAAGAGTGGTAGGTTTAGGATTGGGCAGTGGGAGGGATATGAAGATTTAAAGAAAGGATAAAAGAGCACCAAACTTGTGTAAAATTTAAGAACATAACATCCCTATTTGCAAAGCACCTCATTGAAAGTGACCACACAAGTGATTTTGTGAATAAAGTTCTTCATTTTGAAAATAAAGGTCAATGGCTCTTGATGCTTTGGTGCAGTCCGAAAATTTGAAATGTGTCCAATGCAAGGATGAATTTGCCAACGAAATTTTGTCTCCCTTGATCCCTTTGATCCTATGAAGTAATTTCATTTCAATATGCAATGCAAAATCCATAAAGTTACACTGGAGACAACAAATTTAAATTGTGATTAGCTTTAGAGCCATTCACAAATAATGTCATTAGTTCTATACGTTAGGAAAAGTATGTATGTACTATTAGGACTATATTATCTGATGCTGTAAACATTTTCTCATTCGGTATTTAGAAATGAATTCAGAGCTTTGCATTAATTCAGGCGTGTGTTGAAAATGGAAAACTTGTGTACATTTATAATTCATTAATAGGGGGCTCATGCTAAAATGGGTCTGACCCCAATTAGAAATTTCGAACAAGTGAGCAGGAACAGAATGGTGCAGTGGCTAACATACAGACTTCCCACCGAGAGGCCCCAGGTTCAAATCCAGGAGACAACAAATATTTTAATATTATATCCCTACTTGCGGTGCTTTGTAGAGAGCACATTGAGTGAGTATGCCGTCCGCCGGATGGAATGTTAAGCTGTGGACCCCTTGATGCCTTTTGACAAGAATAGGCTAATGCTGATGCTTGGTTTCTCTCCATCTTTCCTTTCCCATCCTTCGCTAATGGCGCAAATGACCTCAGCTGTCGGTCGCCTCCCATAAAAACTACTATTACTCGAACAAATGAAAATAAAAGGATTGTAATTGATAAAAAATTAGCCCCTCCAAAGTATGAGGTTGTTAAATATGAGGCATATTCAAAAAGTAAGAGCTGTTGGGTCATAAAAATATATATTCATTTGAAACCTACGTCACGTTTCTATATAAAATTGCCATTAACCTCTAAGAACTTTTCATATTGCTGCACCAGTAATTTTAATCCCTAAGCATAGAAGTTCACGGTGTAGGAATTAAACTAGTTGGCAATAGTGTTCTTGAGTTCATCCTTCTCCAAACCATTAGTCCGCTAAGCCTTTGTTTCAAGTGCAAGAAAAAGAAATTGTCACTAAATGGACTGTAGTGTGGCTGAAAGTTCCCAACCAAAATGGTGAATCCTCTCCCTTGTTCAGACAGCGGTGTGAGGGCATGTATTGTCATGAAGGAGGACTATTCTGGACAAAAGCTTCCTTTGCCATCAATTTGGGGTCACTCATCTCAGTTTGGTGAGTATTTCGTGGTGCACATCAGTTGCAATTACCATCCCACATTTCATGAAATCAACCAAAAGAACACCCTTTTCATCTCTGAAAATGTTGGTCATTACTTTGGGACTCGGGTAAAAAGAATACTTGAATTTTTTTGGTTTTAGTGAAGTTCAGTGGTTTCAGTGCATTGACTGTTGTTTTTTTCTGTGTTGGTATAGGATATTCACATCTCATTTCCTAAAACAATGTGGAAAAACTAGTCATCTCCATCGGGTCGTTAGTTGTCCATAAATACTTGTCCGCTCAACATTCTTCGTTCTTTTTGTTGGTTGGTAAGCATTTTTGTGTCCACCTTGCACAGAGTTTGTTATATCTGAGCTTTTCCATAACACTCATGTAAATGCTGATGCATCCAATTAGAAGAAATTCATCAGCCAGAACACTAACCAGCAATTGTCAATCAGATTGCAGTTCTTGGTCCAATTGTTGAACAATGATTCTTTTGTCAGATTCTTGATATACGGGACCTGTATTCTTTATCATGCACATTATTTGTGAGGCCATTTTTGAAGTCTCAACACCACTGTCTAACCTTTCCTTCACCCATTGCTGTAGTTCCATAAATTAGGCATGATTCTTGATGAATTTGGATGGCTGATGATCATTTTGCATGCAAAAAGTGAATCACAGTACGAACTTTGTGACTGGTGGAAGCAATGTTTTTGGTGTACATTGTCATCTGTATTCATGAGCAGATAAACAACTACTGGATTAAAACAGGTTATATGTATTAACAACCAGATAAACACCTACTGAATAAAAAAAAACTCCAGTGGCTTCAGAAACCGGCAATAGGTGGCACTGAATGCATACAATGATTTTTTTGGGTTGTCAATGGCCAATGGTTGTGAAGTCGGGAGAGAAATGCCTAATTTTTTTTTCAAGTTAAAAAAATATAAGTATTTATTTCCTTTATTGTCTAGCATAATGGGGAAAAGTTGAATTGAGTTTGAAATTCGTGGAATGACCTTATGGGATTGCATTTTTGATAAAAAAGGTGAAGAGTAGGCAAGTGAATGATACATGATGCCCATGAAGTTAGAAAAAATTCCAAGGATAGCTTTCCCTATTAGTTAATTAATAGTGGATTGAAATTTCCACAGGAAACACTATTTTTACCTACGGAAGTTTCTCAATGTTTTTTTTAAATTGTCAGGTCCCTGGGTCCCCTTTGATACTTTTAAATTATATATTCTTCAGTAATGTGCGGAAAACTACATTATAATTCTAATTATAAATTGCCTTGCCTTTTGATGCTGAAGTCTCGGCTAACAGGTCACCAAATATGGCATTAATATATGCATGTTATTTTTTCAAAATCACTGAAGAAATTAAGGAGTATGTGAAATAAAAGTATATAACATTTAATGAAATATTTGATTAGTATAATTCGTTGTCTCGGGCATGACTTCATGGAATCGACTTAACATAATGAAAAGAGAAACTTTATAATTCCACATAGATTTATTAGATGGACGACCTAGGTTTCGACATGGCCATCACCTGATGATGACGTGCCACGTCGAAACCTAGGTCGTCCGTCTAATAAATCTATGTGGAATGATAAAGTTTCTCTTTTCATTATTTGATTAGTATGCTCATGCTCTTCATGCCGTTTAATGTCAAACTTTGACTAATAATCTTACTCAGAAGATATGCTTAGTAGCTATTTTTTCCATCTCTAAGTGATGCTAAATATTCACAGAATGACGTGGTTGGTTAGTGTTTTTAGTAGATGGAGCTCATGCCATGAAGACTTTGAATAGCTTAGAGTCTATTGACGATAATAAATGGTACATCACATGTTACCACCCTACATTACTCAGTTTGGGAAATTGAATGGCTTGTATTAAATTGAACAATCTTTTCTGAGTACTTATACATTAACTGTAAAAAATATTGTGGCTTGAGAAATGGCCCTGATGACACATAGGCTGGTGAAATTTCTATACCATGGTGAATTCCATATCTTACTTAAATCCAAGTTAACAAAATATATTTCTAGATTAATTTCTAATGCATAAAAACTTAAATGAATGCATATGAATCAATTGTTTTGACCATTTTCCACATCTTGTATGCAATATTTCTCCTTTAATCAATATCACTGCATAGATAGTTGGGTTTTATTTTATAGGCTATTGATGGATTTATTCTAATGTCATGATAGGTTTTCTATTTTACCAGTTTGGATAAAAATAATTAGTATTAATTTACTCATAACAACAAATACAATTACAAAGTAATTACCAAACCTGCATTAGCATTCATCATGACTATTTCGCAAAAATTTCTACAAACATCCTTCAAATTTGGTAGACTACTGCAAGAATGTTAAGGTTTCCAAATTTAATGACAATTAGTGTTATTTTTTTTCATGTTACATTGCTAAAATCTTAGATCTCCGTCTATATCTTTTGTCAACTACAGTGGAACTGAATATTTGTGTGCTCAGATGCATAAAGCAAATATTGGGCATGCTTCTTTGTTCATGGATTGGATGTACACTGAATAAGGAAATTTGGAATTTTTTATTTAAAATAAATTGGGTATTGCCATTAAATGGTAATGTGAAGGAAGAGGGCCATAACCTGCTTAGCTAGACAAATGCCTGTGTAAGTTTTTTGATTTCGTCCTTCCATGCCCAGGGAGACTGGCATTTAGGAAAAATGGTTTTGGTATCCATTAAAGTTGATTTTATTATTGCTCTTGAGTTGGAAAAAGTATGAAAATGCAAGTTTAGGTTATTCCTTTGTGACTTTTTGTTTTCTTATTAATATCAGTCAGGTTGGTAGCTCACTGGTACCTTTTTCACATTCCTCTGCCTCTCAAAGATTGTGACTTAATGAAGCTATTCATATTATTTCAGGAATCTGTTAGCAATTGAGTTAAGTGTGTCATTTGCTCTTGGGATTCACATTTTATTAACTGCTTTTGAGATTTTATCATTTTAACAAAGACATTCCTTTTATGGAAAATCAATTTAGCCTAACAAATCAGTTATGTTGAAACTATTGATATTGACTTCATTATTTAACTAGTTACTTTTTAAATTGCTTACATTTTAATTTTATTTCATAGAATACTTGGACATTACCTGAAAACAAGGAGAACCTCATACATACTGACCGAGAGTGTGAAGGCATTTCCAGTGGACGAACTTTGACCCCCAGTGTTTGCTGTAATACATCTAGTCGTGTTCTTCAACCCATCGAATGTAATAGTGAGAGCTTGAGTGATTTCTGTCACATGCCATGTAAAACTGGGACAAACCAGTTGTTTGCACCTTCAAACATTGCTTGTGTTAATGCACCGAATAGGTGTAATGGGAAAAAAGTGGGACTGACTCCTCTCACGACAGAGCTGTGTCACTGTAAGAGGAATGGTTGCAGCCCTGACCAATTGAACTGTATTGTTGGGGGTAACAAACTGCCTTGTAAGGACCCAGTACATGCATCCCCATGCAAGGACTTCCCAACCAAGTATTGCAATGAGTCATGTAGGAATTGGCTCTGGAATGAAGACCTGATGCTTAAGGAAAACAAGGACTTCCTGCAACACGGTAATACTGCACCATTTTTTTGTTAACGGCTGATAATTTTTTCGAATGAAGTATCATACATGGTAATAGACTGATAGTAATAGTGAACACATACTGAAGTCCATGTTTGAGGTCTTCAAAGTGAATTTACAACATGCCATGTCATGCAAAACTGCATTTAGCCTTGACCATATCCTTGTGTGGTATGTTAAACATAATGCCCCGATAATTGCAGCAGCTCCCCACTTAAGCCTCCGAAATTCCATTAACCCTCTCAATGCCAAAGTTGTGTATTTATTTTATTTGAAAAAGTATTGTGTTTGAGTAACATCTTGAAGTCTTATTTCTTTCAAAAGAATTAAAACAAGTTTAACTGGTTTTTAAAGGTATCTAATAATGTTCCTCAGAGAGAATTTGTCTGAGGCAAGTATTCAAAATAAGCAAATCATGAAGCCCAATGGTTGTTGCGATGAATATGCTTTTTTTAGTGCAAGGTAGCATTAGTTGTATTGTTTATTGCAAGCTCTTCTTTCCTTGATGCATCATTTAAAAGACTTAAAGAGAAATTATAGGTATTATTTTCAGAGAAAAAACTCGCATTTAAGCATATCATTAGATATTAGAATAAAGTTTGGTTTTTTGCAACTTTGGCATGAGTGTGGCAGACATATGGCAATTTTGGGTGCAGTGACATATGAGGCCCAATGTGCTCTGAAACATTTTGGTTTACCCTCATTCACAGATAGGTCTATACCGGCTCAGAGTAGAAAAGTTCATATTTGTTTATTTTTGGGTAAATTTTGCTTGTGTGTCAGTGATTTCATGAAAGATTTTGATTTATATATCCTAACTATTTTGTGTAGATAGTAATCTTAAAAATTCTGACTATCATTTTTCGTTTGTGACTGTTATTTCATAAAAAAAGCCAGGCATTGCATATTCCAAAGTAATGGAAATTCTCCATGTTGTCCCATTTCATGGTGTGCTGTTGACCAGCTAAAGGATCTTAAAATGTTTAGTGCACAGTACATATTTCATGAGATTTGCATGTAAAATTGTAAATAATTTGGTTAATGGAGATAGTGTGCCAAAAGATCACAAAGACAATGTTTATTTGATACTAAGAGAGATAAATTTTCAATCTAAAAATGAGATGAGAAGATGTTTACTAAACTAAGGCATTCAAAATGAAACTGAACAAATCTCATGAATTATGCATGATTTTTTTTCATTTACATTTGACTATGCATGACTTATTTTAAGTGTCCAATCACCTTACATGCCTTTTTAAAAACCTTCACAGTTTGCCACCAAATGGCATTTGCCTTTGTGATTCACAGAGCTAAACAAACTCGGAAAGTAAAAGTTAACATTAGTTATAGTTTATTAAGGATTTTGCTCTCCTTATTTTAGACTGTTTACCGGTTGGAATTTTTTGTCAGAACTGATAGTAAGTACCATACCATAGGTTCAGTAGTTTCAGATATATTTTTTTCCCAGAGCTTGTGCCATTCTTAAATTTTCCTCCTTGTTTTACCTCTTTGAAGCACTTACCTTGAGATAATATATTTTGCATAAAGACAGATCTCCGGTGCAAGATAAACAAAATTGTATATTAACAAGCAGGTACATTGTTTGAGATTCCGTTATCCCCATTGTTCCAGATTTCATACTGGAGTCATATTATTTATTACTCAGAAAAGAATATTAGGTTTATTGGTTTCATAAGTGTTTAAAAACATTGTACTGAAGTGAGTCTTCCTTGTTTTTGACTTTCTTTAGAGCTTTTTGATGAATGGTATATGTCCTGATGGGCCAATCATGTGTGCAGTTCCTGGATGAAAAAATTTGCATACTTTTGTCGTTTGATGGGGTGTTTCCAGCCATGTTCCCTTCCTCCTTAAAAATGATACATTTCCCGGTGGACCCTTGGTTGAGCTGAGGTTGGGAAGAGAAATAGAGAGAGACTAATGAGAAATTGATGAGATAAATTTGAATGAAACTCTGGCAAAGACTTGTTAGTTCTTATGAATATTATTTGCTTTTTTACATTGAGTTACACACAAATAGAAAATCCAGTCTTCCAATTCACTGTAATTATTGCACAAAACATTTACAAATGAAATCATCATGAAGGTTATGCCACATCTACTCCTATGTTTTTGACTGTTTACAATTTGGTAAATGAATTTAAATGGGGCTGTACATCCACAAATGAAAAACATCGATTTGGACATTCAGTGGAAGTAACTTCCTCCGAATTGATTGACAACATTCACAATTGTGGTTTGAGTTATTGGCAAATCAGAGTTTGCAAAATAGACATGAGCATATCACAAGGTACAGATGTTCTCAATGTTGCATAACAGATAGGGTGTGAAAAAATCTTGGCCAGATGGGTGCTGCATTTGCTTTCATTGAAGAATATATGCAATCGTGTGGTTGATTTTGAGGCTGGTTTGGGGCTTTTTTTGTCACAATCCTGGTGGGTTACTGCATCAAACTTAAGTGTGGATGAAATATGGATACACTACTACTCTCCAGAGACAATAGAACTGTTGAAGCAATATGTTTCTAAAGGCAATCATGCCCCGAGGAAGGCAATGACAGTGAAATCAGTTGACAATGTGACGGTCATGATTTTAAGGAAAGTATGCAGAATCAGCTACATTGATTACATACAAAAAGGTTGAACGATAAATGAAAGTATTATGCATTGCTATTGCAGAGACTGAGCAAAGAAATCAAGAAAAAACCTCCTCTCTTGGCTAAGAAAAAAATGTTCTTACATTAAGACAATGTACAAGGGCATTACCTTGATAAAAGTGCAGTTTTGATGGTGAAAATTATGGAATTTAAGTTCACATTACAACATCACTGCATTCCACAGATTTGGCTCTCAGTGATTTTTTTTTATTTTTCCAAACTTGCAAAAATGGCTTGGAGGAAAATGATTCACATTGAGCAAAGAGGTAATGGCCAACTCAGATGCTTACTTTGAGGGCCTTCTGGATTCCTACCTTTTGGATGGCTTAAAAAAAATGTAGAAACACTGACCTGCCTGAAAATATCAGAAAAGTGTATCCAGTGCTAATGGGAGATTGTGTTCACAAATAAAAAATAATCTACCCAAAATAATTTGTTTCTCTATTTTTTCTATGAAATTATTGAACAACCACCTACCTTGTCTTGCAATGTGCTCAAAATTTATTTTTGCACTATAGGATGATTGATCATTTTTGCGAACGTGTTTGGATTTTTCTACTCAAGTGATAGATAGAAGAAGCTTTTTTGAAAGCATAACAAATTCCACCAATGAAAAGGCAAGAATAATTTAGAGTGTTTTGTAAATAGGTATTAGTAATGGATTGAAATTAACGCTGAAGAATGAAAAGCATTTCCTGAGTGTTTATTTCCTTTTACGAAGGTTATGGGCATACCGTTGATATTGGGTGTTCTATAATTCCTGCATAACTCTCTGTAAGTACATAAATGTATCAATATGTTTTTGTATGCCTGGAATTGCAATCTGAGAGACATTTTCTTCATATATTTTAATTCAAAGGGACTATATATAGAATTTTATATATATACACAGTAATCAACCCAAAGGTCGGTTTAGTAGGTGATGGTAGAGCTCACCCATGTACCACGCCCGACGGCGTGTGAATATTCACACATCAGGGTAGGGGGGCCAGTTCCTTTCCCTGTGCCAGTTATGGTTTCCCAGGAAGATCTGGTGCCCGAAAAATCAACTAGCTTTGGTGGAGCTGCGGGTGCCCAAAGTGCCTTGCCCGGGACTCGAACCCGGGACCCTCTGGTCAGCAGTCCAACGCTCTGCCCGCTAGACCACCGCGACCCAGAGTTTTATATATATATTCAAATACGAAAATCCCGCCATACGGCGAACAAATATTATTCTCACACATAGAAATAGATATATAAGGAAAGGGGATAGGAAAACACATACAAGACAAACACAGGAAAGGTGGGAAAGGCGGATTTGAGCAGGTCACAAATATGAAAAAATATTTCCTTATCCGGGATTTGAACCACGGGCCTTCCACTTGCTGGGCGGATGCTCTACCAACTAAGCTAATAAGGAAACCAGATTTACACAGAGAATATACATGTATATATATATATATATATATATATATAATATATTTTTATTTATATGAGTCTGACTTGAAGAAGGCCTCGGAGAACGCCGAAGCTCAAATAATCTACAATGTAAGTGTTCTTTTAGGTGTTATCTGTTTTATTCTGTGTTCTATTTTGCCGTCCAAAAGTTATATTGCTCTCGTGAGTACTTCCGCATCATCGATATATGTACATATAATATATAAAATTTTTCTTTAGGAAATCTACCGGTTAAGGTAGGTTTTAGGATGGACAAAACTATCATATAAATATTTTGTTACTACTAACAAAACCCAATGCAGCAACCTACTCTACATCAGGTCCCTCTTCATCTCTGTGTACTTCTTTCCTCCATTCATCCCATCCAACATCCCCATCCTGTTCCTGCCCTTTCCTCGTTTCCCTAACATTATCCCCTCTATTACCTTCTTTAACATCCCACTCCCTTTAATACTCCTTTCATCCATTTTTCCTGCCTCCATAGGATTTCTCTCAACAAACCCCTCTCCTCACCCACCATCTCTAGTACTTCCTCATTTGTTTTCCTTTCGGTCCATTTCACCATCTCCATTCTTCTCCACACTCACATTTCAAAAGCCTCCAATCTACGTCTATCCTTGCAGGAACCCACGCGTTTATATCCTCTAACTCATCGTACATCCTATCGACTTGGACCCCTGCCACACACCTTATTGGTGGCTCGCAGGGTATTTATGTAGGTGTAGATACAATCTTGTTTGTTCCTGCAGGAAAACATTTGATAGTGATGGGGAATTATTTGATAGTTGTGTCCATCCAAAAACCTACCTTAACCGGAAGATTACCTAATAATAATATATACATATATATATATATATATATATATATATACATATATATATGTGTGTGTATGTACATATATATATATATGTGTGTGTGTGTGTGTGTGTGTGTGTACATATATATATATGTATATGTACATACACATTCAAATACGAAGTCCCGCCATACAGCGCACAAATATTCATTCAAACATAGAAGGAAAGGGGATAGGAAAACACATAAAACATCCTGTGTTCGCCTATTATATGTTTTCCTATCCCGTTTCCTTATACCTATTTCTATGTTTGAATGAATATATATATAGTGTATCAACAGCCAAGAAAAGCGTGTGTGTGTGTGTATGTAACACGGTTGTACACGGTTGTAACAAAGTGTTGAATAAAAAACTTAGACAGTAACACACAGCACGAGAACACATAAAAAGAACACTCACAATAATATCTTGATAATTTCGACGGACTCGAGCTCCGTCTTCTTCGGAAGATAAGATATGACATATATATATATACATATATGGTATATATATATATATATATATATATATATATATATATTATTATTATTATTATTATTATTAGGTAATCTACCGGTTAAGGTAGGTTTTTGGATGGACACAACTATCAAGTAAACATTTTGTGACTCCCCACCTAGCAAACTAATCTATATCAGGTCCCTCTTCATCTCGGTGTACTTCTTTCCTCCCTTCATCCTGTCCAACATCCCTATCCTGTTCCTACCCTTACCTCGCTTGCCCAACATTCTCCCCTCTATTACCCTCTTCAACATTCCACTACCGCTCAATACGCCTTTCATCCATTTTTCCTGCCTCCATAGGATTTCTCTCAACAAACCCCTCTCCTCCTTCACCATTTCTAGTACTTCCTCATTTGTTTTCCTTTCGGTCCATTTCACCTTCTCCATTCTTCTCCACACCCACATTTCAAAAGCCTCCAATCTACGTCTATCCTCCTGCTTCAGCGACCACGTTTCTGCGCTGTACATAGCTACGCTCCATATCAGAGTTTTTACGAGTCTTGTCTTAACATCCCTACTCATCGTCCCCGTCATCAACTCCCTCCTCCTTGAGAAAGCCTCCTTGCCTAGTGCAATTCTTCTCCTTACGTCCCTACCACTTTGACCGTGTTGGTCCAAAACACTTCCGAGATATGTAAACTGTTCTACCTGCTCTATTTTTTCCCCGCCTATTTTAATATTTAGCTTAGCCTTTTTCTTTCTGGAAAATCGCATAACCTTTGTTTTACTAATATTGATTCTCACCCATATTTATCGCACTGAACCTCCAATTCACTCAACAATGCTTGCAACCCCTTGGCTGACTGAGCAACTAATGCTTGGTCATCAGCAAACCTAGCCGATTTTACGAATTCCCCTCCGACTTTCATTCCTACCTCCAGTTCTTCCCATGCCTCTTTAATCATTTCCTCTACATATACGTTGAACAGTACCGGTGACAATGGGCAAATTCATCCTCAAAGACCTGTACCCCATCCTCAAAAATCACAACATTTCGTCCAACCTTCTTCCTAAATGCCCTTCTGTTACCTTCAAACGGCCTGCCAACCTATCAGATCTCCTCAAATCCACCAAGCCTCTTTCCAAATCCCCTCCCACCCCCAGAATCACACCCACTCTGTGCTTGCGAGCTAGATGCAAAACTTGTCCTATTTTCACCACTCCACCCCTCTCCATCCCACCTTTTAACTCTCTCCCGCCCTTCCCCCACTCCTCATGCACATCTCAGAATGTAATCTATCTCCTGCCCTACAAACTCTGCCCGGCATTTTACATAGGCCAGTGCTCTACACCCCTGAACCTCAGGGTGAACAATCATCGCGCCTCATGTAATCCCTCCTCCCCGTCCGCGGGTCTTCCCATCCCAAAACATGCCTCCCACCACAACACCCCCTTCAACCACTGTTACAATGTTTCCGTGCTAGCATCCCTTCCCCCATCCGATAACCCTATAAAATTAAAAACAATGGAATTGGCATTTATATGGCTGTGTAAAGCCTATCAACATCCGGGTCTCAATGTCGTTCACTAAATGGGGGGGTGGGGCTGAGATGGATGGAGGTGGATTTGTTTCTTGCGAGGTGGTGGGACAATTTATTCATCCGCATACATTTTGTCATCCTTGTCCTGTGTTTTGACTTGTCAAGCCCTTATGATGACTTGGTGAGTTGATGCCTTGGTCATGGGTGTTGTGGGATCTGTGGATGAATTGTTAGTTTTGTGTGTCACTTGTTACTATTTCCGCATCCTCCTTATTCCATCTCCGCTCCCCTCTGGCTTCCCTTTCCCCCTCCATAACCTCATCCTTCACCCCTCTCCCACCACCTGTTCCCCGCTCCGCTTTCTCCCCCTCCATATACCCCTCCTTCATCCCTCCCCCACTACCTGTTTTTTCCCCTCTCCCTCGTCCCATACTCTCTCTACACTGCATACCCTTTTCCTTAGTCATATCTTATCTTCCGAAGAAGACGGAGCTCAAGTCCGTCGAAATTATCAAGATAATATTGTGAGTGTTCTTTTTATGTGTTCTCGTGCTGTGTGTTACTGTCTAAGTTATATATAAATATATATATATATAAATATAAATATATAAATATATATATATATATATATATATATATATGTGTATATATATAAACATATATATATATATATATCAGGTCAGACTCTGAGTCTGAGCTGAGAGTCTGACCTATTGAGAATCTGACATATTGAGTCTGACCTGAAGAACGCCTCGGAGTAGGCCGAAAGCTTAAATCATCTACAGTGTGAGTGTCCTTTTACATGTTATCTGTTTTATTCTGTGTTCTATTGTCCCATCCAAAAGTTATATTCTCTCGTGAGTACTTCCACATCATCTATATATATATATATATATATATATATATATATATATATATATATATATATATATATATATATATATATATATATATATACACTTTTTTGGAAAACCCACAAACGTGTAATGTATTCACTGATAGTCATAACAAACACAGAAACCAAAACACAAAAGAGGAAAAACTCACTGGTTCTCGAATTTTCGGTGGTCCAACCACCTTTCTCAAGAGGAATTAGGAACAGAACTGAGGCAGAGGAGGGCCCGAAAGCAGTGGTAGGAAGGAGAAGGGGAAATGGGGGAAAAGAGGGGAAAAGAGGGGAAAAGAAAGGAAAAGGGGGGAAGGCATTCGAGGTGAGGAGTTTGGAGGGGTAGTGTATGGCGCGGGAATTTTAAAAAAGGTGGGGATGATATGGAAGTTGTTGGGGGCGGAGGGGGATGAAATAATATGCATAAAGGGGGCAATTATGCATATTATTTCATGATTTCATTTCATTTCATTTCATTTCCCCTTTATGCATATTATTTCATCCCCCTCCGCCCCCAACAACTTCCATATCATCCCCACCTTTTTTAAAATTCCCGCGCCATACACTACCCCTCCAAACTCCTCACCTCGAATGCCTTCCCCCCTTTTCCTTTCTTTTCCCCTCTTTTCCCCTCTTTTCCCCTCTTTTCCCCCATTTCCCCTTCTCCTTCCTACCACTGCTTTCGGACCCTCCTCTGCCTCAGTTCTGTTCCTAATTCCTCTTGAGAAAGGTGGTTGGACCACCGAAAATTCGAGAACCAGTGAGTTTTTCCTCTTTTGTGTTTTGGTTTCTGTGTTTGTTATGACTATCAGTGAATACATTACACGTTTGTGGGTTTTCCAAAAAAGTGTATATATATATATATATATATATATATATATATATATATATATATATATATATATATATATATATATATAAAACTGGATTTGAGGAGATCTGATAGGTTGGCGGACCGTTTGAAGGTAACAGAAGGGCATTTAGGAAGAAGGTTGGACGAGACGTTGTGATTTTTGAGGATGGGGTACAGGCCTTTGAGGATGAATTTAAGGGACTGGATGCCAGGGAAGTAGGTGGTCCATATTGAGAGAGGGTGGGAGTCTGTGGTTGAGGGAGGATTGGGGGAGTAGGATTGTTTTAGGATTTTTTTGTGAAGGAGAGAATCTGGGTATCCCCGTTGGAGGAGGGAATGGTGAAGGTTGTTGAGGTATTTGTTGAGGGATTCGGGATGGTTGCAAATGCGGTGCCCGCGGATAGAGAGGGAGTAAGGGAGGGAGCTTTTGGTGTGGTAGGGGTGGCATCTGTTTAAATGAAGGTATTGTTGTTTGTTAGTAGGTTTAGTATGTACGGAGGTTAGAAATTTGTTAATTAACCGCGTTTGTGGAGTGCATGGTGTAGATTGTGGAGGTATTTGTTGAGGGTAGCTGTGGTGTTGCAAATCCGATGTCCACGGATAGAGAGGGAGTTGGGAATTGAGCGTTTGGTATGAGAAGGATGACTACTAGTATAGTGTAAATATTGTTGATGGTTAGTGTCTTTGATGTGTACTGAAGTGGTGAATTTGTTATTGTGAATTGAGATGTCTGTGTCAAGAAAGGTGATGGTGGAGTCTGAAATGGACGAAGTGAATTTAAAAGTGAAAGAAGAATTTAAGGCCGATAAGAAATTGTCAAGAGAATCAGAGCCGTGTGTCCAGAGCATAAAAATGTTGTCAATGTAGCGGACCCAGAAAAGAGGTTGGAAGGGTTGTTGTGAAAGGAAATTCTCTTCAAGGTGGCCCATGAAGAGATTGGCGTACGATGGCGCCATCCTCGTTCCCATCGCTGTGCCTTTCGTTTGGAGATAAAAACAGTTTTGGAAAGTGAATGCATTTTTAGTCAGGGCGACAGTGGCGAGATTGAGGAGAAATTCGGTCGAGGGGCACTGGGGTGGGGAGCGTAGAGAAAGATAGTGTCGGAGGGAGGATAGGCCTTCTGCATGGGGAATAGAAGTATAGAGGGAGGTGACGTCGATGGTGGCCATAAGCAGGTTGGAGGTGGAGGGAATGGAGACAGAGTTTAAACGGTGGAGGAAGTGATACGTGTCTTTCGTGAAGGAGGGCAATGAGAGTATGATAGGTTGTAGGTGGTAATCAAGGAATGCGGAGATTCTTTCGGTGGGAGAGTTGAAACTAGAAACTATAGGGCGACAGGGGATGTTGGGTTTGTGTATTTTTGGGAGGAGATAAAACTGGGGTGTTCTGGGGTTTGGGGGTGAGAGTAGAGATATGTCTTGGGAGGTGAGGCCTTCTTCTGGTCCAAATTGGAGGAGAAGAGACCGAATTTCCTTTTGGAAGGTTGGAGTAGGGTTGTCGGTGAGAGTGGTACAGGTGGATGTGTCGTTGAGGTGACTGAGGGCTTTGGAAATATAGTATAGTCTTGGGTGTTTAAAATTACGACTGAGGAGCCTTTATCGGCGGTAGTGACCACGATGTTAGGACTGGCCTGTAGGGTTTTAAGGGCATGATGTTGGTTTGTGGAAAGGTTGTTTCTTGGTTTTAGAGATTGTGTGAAGGAAAAATATTATCTATCTCTTGTGGTGCAAACAATGCACCTCATTCTACATAGGCGAATGCATTACCCCCTTATCCATCCGAATGAACAATCACCGTTACTCATGTAATTCTGCTTCACTCTCTTCTCTTCCTATCCCTTTACACGCAAGTTCACACAACCTATCATTTGACGAATGCTTTTCCCTAACAGTTCTAGAATCCCTACCCGATTCAGCCACCAACATAGAGGTGAGAACTCGCGAATCCGCATACATCCTATAACTATAGCGTCAAGTGTTTTATATTTTATTGTATTAATATATTATTCTTTTCCAGAGTTAAATGCATAATAATTGTTTATTATTTGTGCATGCAAAATATTAGCTGGTTGGTGGTGAGGAGAATTTACTTTGTGTGTTTTGTATTCAAGTGTGTCGATTGTATAAGTCTTGCTGCGCCAAGTATTGTATGCTTCACTTCAATCGGTCTCAATCATGAATTGTCTACATACATTATTATCGATCTCAAATATTGTGTTTCAATCCATTTTATGAAATTGTTAGTGGATTTTTTTTGTTGGTTAAGCCGGTCAGTAGCATCAATTTGCATGATAAAGCACCCTTCAATGAGCCCAAGGAAATTTTTATGTAATGAATTTGTAACTTTCATTGTTTTAACCTAGCCCTTGTTTAAAAATTTGGAATTTTCGATGGAATTAGGATGGCTTCCACTGTGTCTTCTATGGCGATGCATGTCTGTGCTGGTGGATTCGTGGCTCTACGGGCCTGTATTGCTGTGTTGGAGGGTATGGTGATGGCTTTGATCCAAGGTTGAAGAGAAGGTTGCTCTTTTGCCGAAGCGCTTGCCTCAGGTTGGAGTTGTGAAAACTTGCCGCCCCAATGGGGCCCACTAGGGTTTGCCCGAATGCAACATGTGATGGATCGATCATCAGGCTACCCATGGTCTTATCCTTTGATGGGGAGAGTTGTCATTCTGGCAACCAGAGGATTGGAAGGTTTCTTGTGCAGCAGTGGAGGAAAGTTAACGCCGCAGCGAGGGATGGGAGATGCAAAGGTTAACCTCATCCCCATCTCCAACAGTTATCAGGTGCTATCGGAGGATAACTAAGTAGTATCTGCAGCCCCAACCTCTGCCCCTTTTAGAGCAGCACCCTGAAGGAACTGTCAGAGTGAGAAAGGGAGGATGCTAGTGATAGGCGGTAGTAATGTGAGACTTTCAATGGTCCCATTGTGGGAGAGGGCAGACCATGAGGATGTGAGCCAGCACCTGATGGCATGGTGCATTCCTAGTGGCAGGGTTCCTCAGCTGATGAAGGTAGTTGGAGCTGTGGCTGCGGGCACAAAGTGTTCCAGGCTGCAGACCATGGATCTGAAGAGATTCTGGATTCCTTCAGGGAATTGAACTCGGAAGTGAAGCAGATGGTGGTGTCTAGGGGGTTGATGTGCTGCTCTCGATCTGCAGCCTTGTGCTAAGGATTGATCGTGGACCTCTGGTTTGGAGCCAGTGGAAGGCATCAATCAGAGATTAGGTGCTTTCTACAGGGATATTGAAGTGTCCTTTGTCGACCTTCAGCCAGCGATTCAATCGTGTAGGAAATCCCTGAACTGTTTTGGTGTGCACTACACACGTCTGAGACCACCAGGTGTGTAGCGGGTAGGATAATGGAGCTCTGCAGGGCTTTTTTAGATTAAAGTGCAGATCAGCATGTAGGTCAATAAGTGGGTCTCTTAAAGTCTTCTTCACCAAATTATGTAGCTTTAAATGAGTTGAGGTTCAGTGCTAGCAATTTTTCATTTAACATTAATCAGATAGCATCGGATGAATAAATTTTATAAAGAATTCAGTATTAATAAGAATACAGTCTTTTTCCATTAACAAAAATGACAGAACAAATATAATCAGGGGGTGGTGTCCTTATTAAAGTTAAAATTTCTTGCATCAACAGGGCTGAGGCAAATTCTTGTAATGATTTGGAAAACATTTGGTGCTTAATTCAAAGTCCTCAATCCTAAAGAATTTGTTTATGCTCATTTTACAGACTGCCAGTTGACAGAGGTAATTTAATACTACAATTAGATGAGCACATCTACAGACTGGAGCACATATAGTTTTAAAACGGGGATAATGACAAAGATTAGGGGCGATAATATTCTTGACTTGTTAGCAACAAATATTCCCAAAATGTCTTAACTATAGAAGCTATAAAAGCATGGGTGTGGGAAATTCAATTGTATTTTTTTTGGAACACACCCTGTATGAAAGGAGTAGACCATGTAGACCAAATTTATCATATTGCACCATAATGAGAAATACCAAGTAGTGGTCAAAGAAGACAGTGCTGTATTTGTTAAAGAATGCCCTTTTCAATTCTTCTAGGGTTTATGTGAAGCTCAATGGAAAACAAAATAAAAAGTCTTTTATGAAGTTTGAAGGAAATTGTTGAGGACATGAAGATTAGAGAATATAAATGCAACAATTTCAGAGTGTAAAAATCATTCGCCTTGAACGGAATTTTTATGCTCTAAAATTGTTGCATTGAAATGCATATTAGCAGATGACTCCATTAAAAGTTACTGTTACAGCTTTTCCTGCAGTTTCTTGGAATTTAGAGTATATAAAAGGAGAAATGGAAAGATGAAATATAGATGTTTTAGATGAGGATAAAACTTTGCACTTCCACATAAAGATTTAATATTTCAAGACCATGGTTTTGATGCTGTGCATCATCATCAGGTGGCATTTTAGGTCCATGCGAGGAGAGTTGGAAGGATAGCGGGGATTACTTGAGTGATAGGTACATCTACATCTACATAAATACCCTGCAAGCCACCAAAAAGGATGTGGTAGGGGGTGTAGCACCAAGATGAAAGGTTAAGGGATGAGGGGGTTGGGGTTTTTCAAATAGGTGAGGGGGGGAACCTGTATCAAAAACATAAATATATATATATCCACACGCAGTCCCTAACCTGTACGTTAATACTTATTGTGTTGAACTGACTCCTGGGGGATTTCGACTACAAGCATTCGGGTCTCTTATTGTTCTAGGAAAAAATGACATTCTAAACCTTTCAGTCTTGCAGTCTATCTCTCTAATCTTATATTCATGATCCCTTCGACCGTAATACGTTGGGGTTGGTAGTATATTCTTGATGTCATCGGAAAAGGGCCCATCTTTATATGTTTTCAATAAATTTAATCTATATTGTAAACGCCACTGCGGAAGAGAATCCCAACCTAAATTGTCTAGCAAAGTGGATACGCTGCTGCGTTGGTCATAACAATGTTTGACAAATGTAGCCTCCCTCCGCTGTACTCGATCTAATTCTGAAATCAAATTTATATTTTGAGGATCCCATTTACTGGCGGCATACTCTAGTTGGGGCCTGACCAAGGCAACGAAACATCGTTCCTTCACTTTTTCGTCGCGTTTACCTAGCACTCTTTTCACAAATCCCAATTTTTTTATTAGTACGACCGCATATTTCTCGTGTGTTTTCCCCAGGACAAGTTTAGGTAGAGGTATATATAGAGGCATAAGTAATATAGAGTGGAGGGGTCGAGAGCTAACAAGGCATTGCCATAATATTGAATAAAAAGGTAGGATGAAACATAGGGAACATGGAGCAAGTAACAGATAGAATATTACTAATGGAGATAAACCGAATAGCAGAAAGAACCAGCAGAAGAAAAGCTGATGAACTTGATCATTGTTCAGGAAGACGTGCCACCGAGCAACCACATGGAGGAAGAATTCGATAGGATATACGAGAAGTTAAAGGATATAATTGCGGGTGTCCCTGCAGGGATACATTTGATAGTGATGGGGGATTGGAATGCGACAGTAGGTGAAGGAAGAGGTGGTGATGAGGTGGGGGACTACGATTTAGGCACGAGGAATGAACGCGGGGAGAAAGCAATTTAGATCTGCAGGAGACAGGGGTTAGTTATCGCCAACATATGGTTTAGACACCACAAAAGGCGTAAGTATAAATGAAAAATGCCAGGTGACTCTGAAAGGTATCAGTTATATTATACTATGTTTAGGCACAAATTAAGCAATGGCGGAAGCGGATGCTGACTCAGATCACAATTTTGCACTAATTAAATATAGCATCTAATTAAAAAAGATCAGGCTTGTGAGGTGGGTTAGGAAATGAAATGTTGAAGCATTAACTGGATTGACATGGAAGGAGTATCAGGTGGCTGTAGAAAAAATCATGAGCAAGGGAAAGAATCAAAGTACTATTGAGGAAAAATGATAACATATCAAAAAAGGGATGTCAAAAGCCGCAAAAGAAACTATAGGAACTGCTATTTGGAAATGGGCAAAGGAAACAATGGATCACGGATGACCTGATTAGATACATGGGTGAGAGAAGGATATGGAAGAATGTAAATACAGAGTTAGGTAGGAGGCAGTACAAGGAGTTAAACAATAATTTGAGACAGGTAACAAATAGAGCAAATGGCGTGTGGCGCAAATGGCAATACAGCAAAATAAGCGTGATGGAAGATGCAGTGCGAGAATATGGAAGGTTTACAGAGAGAAGGGTGAAATTGGTGCGCTATACGAGAAGGTTAAAACACTATCGGGAAATTGACTGGGGAAATCTGTAACTTAGGAGAAAAATTATATCTTTGCTTTCTACAGAATAGACTTTATTCGTCGACTAGTTTCGTTTACACTGTAACATCATCAGGACTAGTGGTACAATATACATTTTTCTGAGTTATATACTAAATTTCGGGTGGCGGATGGGAAGTGAAAGGGAAGGGAAGGGACTTCACTTCCCATCCGCCACCCGAAATTTAGTATATAACTCAGAAAAATGTATATTGTACCACTAGTCCTGATGATGTTACAGTGTAAACGAAACTAGTCGACGAATAAAGTCTATTCTGTAGAAAGCAAAGATATAATTTTTCTCCTAAGTTAATAATGGAATTCTACAAAGTTAAGGCCTCAACCATTCAGTGCAGGGGAAATCTGTGTTCACAGTTAAGAGATAAGTTAGGTGAAATAATAGTTGAACCAGAAAAGATCCAAGAGAGATGGAAGGAAAATATAGAAGAACTGTATGGTAAAGAACTTAGGCTAGCAAGGTTAGACATAGAAAAGGAACATGACCTAGATAAAGATAGCTTAGGTACAGGAATTCTTGATGATGTGATAGAAAGGGCATCAAGGGAGATTAAAGCAAATAAGGCCGTGGGGGTAGACAACATTCCTTCGGAACTACTAAAAGGTTTAGGAAAATGTGGGAGGAAGACTATATGGACTAATTCGTAGCATCTATGAGGAAGGAATCTGGCTGGAAGACTGTGAGATCAGTGTTAGTTCCTATTCCAAAAAAGGTAAAGGCTACATTATGTGAGGACTAAAAAACAATAAGTTCCGTTTCGCATGCAGCTGAAGTGGTTCTCAGGACCATCAACGAGAGGATGGAGAGAAGGGCAAATGGCTACTTGGAGGATGATCAGATTGGTTCAGGATTGGGAAAGGCACGCGTGATGCCTTTGCTATAATGAGATCACTAATAGTTTCAAGCATTAAAAGAATACAATCAGGACGTATTTGCATGTTTGTAGGTTTCGAAAAGGCATTTGATAGAGGGAATTAGCAAAAGCTAACGAATATATTGGAGGGATAGGAGGCTAATCCGCAACCTCTACATGTCTCGGACTGCTTAGGTGCGTGTGGGGAACGTCTTAATGGGCTGTGTTAGGAAGAGGTGTTAATATGTGGAGGAAATGGTTAAAGAGGCATGGGAGAACTGTAGATAGGAATGAAAGTCAGCGGGATATTTGCAAAATCCGTTAGGTTTGCTGATGACCAAGCTCTAGTTTGTATGTCAGCCAAGGGGTTGCAAGTATTGCTGAGTGAATTGTAAGTTCAGTGCGATAGTTATGGAATGAGATTCAATAAAAAAACAATGGTAACCGGTTTTTCAGAAAAGGAAGGCTAAGTTAAACATTAAAATATGAGGGCAAAAACTAGAGCAGGTGGAAGAGTTTACGTATCTCGGAAGTGTTTTGCACCAAAATGGTCGAAGTAGTAGGTGCTTAAGGAGAAGAATTGCGTTAGGCAAAGAAGTTTTCTCAAGAAGGATTGACCTATTCGTCTTCCAGGTTGGCACGCAGGAAATAAAATTTTTCATGTGATGGCTGCACACGTATGCTGATGAAACCACTTCGTGTAATAGGTTTAGAATCAAGAAAGTGTGATTTCCAGGCGCGTGTGTGGTGGGAGTAACGTGTTCCTCTGCGATGGTCTGAAGCAAGAAATCATATTTTGATCGTTGCCGCATGCGCTGGTGTGATGGGGGAAATCTCGTCATGTCGACGTTCGTAGATGAAGGGGCATTTTTCATGAGTCGTCAGGAATGGGTGTGGTGGGCATAACTTCATCGACGATAGTCGGTAGCAAAAATGGAGAGTTTTCGGCAGTCTGCAGGCGTGGATTTGGATGCGTAACAACTTAGTCCTCGATGTTTAGAAGTGGGAAGGGACATTTTTCAGAAGTTGTTAGGCACGGGTAATAGAGGTGTAAAGTTTTCATCTTGGAGGGTCAGGAGCTGGAAGGGTCATTTTTCATGAGTTGGCCGTCTCGGAGGTGTAACGAATTTCAGGTTCAATTAATGGAGCGCATGCACTTAATTTCGAGAATCAGCAGTTGAAAGAGGCAATGATTCATCAGGGGCGGTTGGCGTGGCCTGTTCGCCTGCGAGCGTCAAGAGCCGCAAGGGCTTTGTGTCGGCAGGCATGCGGATACGGGTGTAGTTGTTAACCCCTTTCGCTTTCGAAGCAGGATAGCAGATTTTTCATGGGTCTCCAAGGACGGGTGTGGCGGGCATTAGGTTTTTTTCTGCAATGTTAAGGAGCAGAAATGAAGATTTTCCATTAGACGACAGGCCTAGGTATGGCTAACTTCAACTCTTTCGTCTGCAAGAGTAGGGAGCTGGAAGGACGATTTTCTGATAGTCCTATGGCTGGCCTTCGGCGCCTGTAGCAGCATCGTCCTCTGGGGTCAGGAACAAGAGAGGAGAGTTTTCATGTCTGCAGGCTCGTGCGTGGAGACAAAACACCTTCATCTGCGACTTTCTTGTGCGCCTATATACGTATAAGTGATCTTTGCGTTTGAATTCTAAGTGAATACATCTTTTTCGTCGGCCCTTCTTAGATATTTCCCCCCCGTCCGATTCAAGGCATTCGATGCCTTAAATATTATCCGTTCCTAACGTGTTCCCATGATTCTCCACGTGACATCTCCGAGGGCTCCGTGAAGTGAGTGGGCTCGCTCGCTTGCGCCCTTCGAACCGGAGTACACTTGGCCCTCGAGCCCCCTTAACGAGAGCGACGCGGCCTGGCCTTATGAAAGGCCCTTCGAACCTCAGAGGCGTCGTTTTCAACAAGGCTGAGAGTCCACCGTTCGCGAAGAAATAGGTTCTCATTGGAACCTTAGCTATACTTTAAGAGAGAAAATTGATTATTGTTCCATGAACTGAATTAAATTATAAATTGATGTGGAAACAATCTGGAAATAATACGGAATTTCTCACAGTATCCCCAATCAGATTCCAAGCATAGAAAGAAGAATGATGTTACTCAATGCTTGTCGGGAAATCGGAAATCGAAAAAATGAGTGGCTGTCCCGAGTAGAGGGCATTTCTTTTGGAGGGCACGTGGGTCGGGGGTGGCTGCGACATAGGCGGCGGCTCGGCCCCTTTGGGGGGGCGGTCGCCACAGAGTGCTCTTCCGGAGTGCGGCGCCGCGACGGCCCCGGCTGCACCTCGCGGGCTGAGGGGGTGGGCTATTTCTGGCGGTTGGCCCCGGGGGGGGGGGGTCGCGACGGCGGGAGGGGAGGCCACGCGATCAGAGCGCGCACGCGCTGGTATCGGCGGGAGAGAGCAGGAGAGCGAACCGGCGAGAGAGTGTCGGCGAAGGCGGCGATGAGTACGGCGCAGCCGGCGTACTGCCGCGATGGCATCTACCGCATCACGGAGGTCACGGTGGCCGTCAAGGGCTACTCGTGGGAGCGGAGCCGCGGCCGCCGGGGGCGCGAGAGCCGCTTGCCCCGACGCGGGGACCCTTGTAAGTGGCTGCGCGGGGAACCGTGCTCCTTCCGTCTTTGACGGCGTGACTCAGCCCTCTCTATTTGCGCTCCGCCTCGCTCGAGGCTGCACGAGGAGCGTGGAGCGTTATTTTTTTTAAGTATCTGGCGTTTGCTCCATTGATTTCATTCGTTTTACCGATGAAACGTACCTAGTCCCCACTCCCGGGTTAGGGAAGTAAATAGAGAGGGTAACGAACACTCAATCAGTTAGAATATGCAGTTTAATTGTCTGAGGTGTAGTGTATTGGCTCCCGTTCAAGTATGACGAATGAACTTTGGCGTTCGCTGACTTCCTCCTTCCGGCATCGTCCGCAGACTTGGGACTCGCTTGGGAATAACCGCCTCTAGATGCTCGATATGTTGGCTCCCTGGTTCGACATTCGCGAGCGGTAAATTACGTGGCTTGGAGTCGTTTAGGTGGAGTCGCTGGTGGGATTCGTGTGGGTCGTGGGCTTAAGAGTAGTCACGAAGCGAGGAGGGAGGAGTCCATCGTCGTCTCCGTACTCGCTCTTGGAACGCTTCAAGGGCGCGCGCCATACTCGCGATGCTCCACAAAGAGTGTCCACGTGACGTGCTCCGTTATGAGCAATCGGCTTCGTTTTTGGCTGAATTTGCGGCATTTGTGGCTGATCGGGAGGTAAAATGCATCATGACTCCAGCGAGTAGCCATTGTTTGAAACGAACGTTGCGAATAACTTTGGGACACTAGAAATAATGTCTCTACATCTGTCTCACCTGACGAGCAGTCATAAGGGCGTGTTTGTAGGAGTGGTTGTTGGTTGTCATTTGAGTAGGTGGCATGGGTGGTTAAGGAATTCAAGAAGTTTCAGTTGTCATTCATTATGTTTCCTACTGGTTTGCTTTCAAGCTATGCAGGAGAAATATGATTCCTTAGGAAGAATATTAATATGTTTTTTCCTTGTGTGTGTGTGTTAATATACCGAACACATACACACACATATATACATCTGTTTTTTGTGTGTGTGTGTATATATGTATCTATCTACATATGAAGGGTGGGTTGCAGTAGTCCAGAGTTAGAGCATTGGACTACTGACTGGCAGGCCCAGGTTCGATTCCCGGGCAAGGTTCTCTGGGCAACTGAAGCTCCTCCCGAGCTATATGATTTTCCGGGTACCAGATCTTCCTGGGAAACCATAACCGGCACAGGGAAGGAACTGGCCCCCCTAACCTGATGTGTGAAAATTACACACTGTTGGGCTTAGTACCGCGTGAACTTTATAACCACCTACCAAACAGACCTTCGAGTTGATTGCTGTGTTTATGTATAGGTGTTATGGTTTTTATATGTATATATATATATAGTCACTTTCTTGGAAAACCCACGAACGTGCACAATAATGTAAATTCACTAATAGTCATAACAAACACAGAAACTAAAACATATAAAAGAGGGACTCACTGGTTCTCGAATCTATATATATATATATATATACACACACACACACATACATACAGGGTCGCACCCTAAAGTGGTAAAACCCTTTTTCTCTGGCGCGAACAGAGTGGTGGAAGGGGGTCTGCCTGGCAGAGTAAGGTGGAGGGGGCTCTTAGTAACAGACCAACACCAACCTCAGTCGCCTGCGGGCTGTCGTTGAGTGAGGATATCGTTTTTAGTGAAGTAAGGTTTTTGTCCA
The DNA here is from genome assembly GCA_037158775.1 of Hetaerina titia. NCBI lineage: Eukaryota > Metazoa > Arthropoda > Insecta > Odonata > Calopterygidae > Hetaerina > Hetaerina titia. The sequence continues at coordinate 10,682,775 of CM073779.1, forward strand.
CGTTGAAAAACAAAATGAATCTGAATTTTGAGCAACGTTATTCCGTGAAGTTTTGTGTGAAACTCGGGAAGACGGCAACTGAGACCCTCGATATGATCAAGCAGGCTTATGGTTTCTACGAGGGTCATCAACGGCATCCCCAAAGAAAATTTACAGCGGGCATACAGGGAATGGGAGCAACGTTATACTAAGTGTGTAGCAGCTCAAGGAGCATACTTTGGTGATTATTAAGTCGATGTAAGTATATCGTCAATAACATTCTTGTAAAAAAATCAGTCCTAACAGTTTTGGGTGCGACCCTGTATATACACACACACAAAGCGTACGTAACGTAAGGGAGAATTTCCTTGTGTTGGCAAGGGTACAAATATCAGCCGTAACCTCTCTATGCTAGTGAGTGTTAGAAGAAAGAAGCATTTCCTTCTGCCGTGTTCAGGAGCAAAAATGGAGATTTTCCATTAGAAAGCAAGCCAAGATATGGCTATATGCATGTATACATACACACACACACAAACAGTTGCACATGCCCTCACATGTGTAAAAATCAGGTGTGAATGTGAATATTAGTATTTTTGCATGCATAAGGATGTCAAATTGATGTTTTCAGTGTGAAAGTGAGACGAGCCTTACAAAGAGTTGGCAACTTAACCATTGTCCTTCATGTCAATATTAATATTTAAGGACTGATATGGTTGGCCAATGTGATGATATTATCAAGATTGACAATGTTGCTTATTTGAACAATTTGGACGTGAGAGATGACATTATTGATATGAGCTGTTTAAAAGCGATATGATGAATGTAAGATAAGGTTTTTATGGTTACCTTCTACTAACACATTTTATCCACGTACTCATCACCATTGCTGTAGATGTTCTCATTCCTCTCTACCACTTGTCAAGCTGCGTGCCGATGTACTTCGTTCATGCCACATATCACTTTAAACTTCTTTAAGTTACTTGGTATGTCGTATACTTGAGATTAATTCACTGATGGTTGCACAGTTATTATCTGGCATGAATATTGTGACTGTTTCACTTACTGTGTGCAGTAATATACCCCAACTTGCAATTTCTCCCTTACTTGAAGCAGTGGTTTTACCTGTGAAAGTGTCTGCCAACCTGGAAATCCAGGAACACAGCAGAATTTCCAATACAACCCCATCATTTTCTATCCAAAACACATGAATACCAAATTTAAATATGACATTTACACTTCAGTATGCTCTGAAGCTGTCCCTGTTATTTATTAGATTTTGAAGAAACCATAGTTTCTTCATCACTTGCAGCAGATGTCTTAGATTATGAACTTCCCCTCCATTTGTCAAAGTTTGTATTTTAACCAAGAATCATAGGGTAACTCTAAATAATATTTTAAGTTTTAGTATTTGTCATAACTTTAAAAGAAACAAAAAATTATGTTTTCAAAAAATACCAAAAATACTGAAAAGTAAAAGTAAAGACAATTTCTAAAGGTATCAATGATGTGAAAGCAGTTGTAATTGTGGTTTAATATCATGCAGAGTAACAAAAATTCATGAATGGTAATCAATCATTTTGCATAGGCTGGCACAATTAACCACCCTTAAATTTCTTAGCTTCGCCTAGTATGACACAACATGACACCATTCACAAAAATGAACCTCTCTGTAATTCCACTTACTTCCTTTATCCCATCCAACATGCATATCGTATTTCTACCCCTTCCTCACTTGCAATGTTCTCCCATCACAGTCTGGAACATTTCACTGCCAGTCGCGCTGCTCTGTATCCAATTTTCCTGCCTCCTTTGAATTTCTGTCAACAATAACCTCTTCTCCCCTACAATGCCTAATATTACCTCATTTACCTTTCCTTTCCACCTAATTCAACATTTTCCATCCTTCTCCACACCCATTTCTCAAAAGTCACCAAATCCATGCACATCTTGTTTCGACAACCAGGTTTAAACACTGTACAAAACCAGACTCTAGATCAATGTTTTAATGAGTGTTCTCTTGACATCCTTACTCAACATCCCTGTCATCAATCCCTCCCCACGTGAAAACCTACCATGGTCAACATCATCTTCTTTTGTCTTTCTTACTTTGACCGACCTTGTCCTATACCCTTCCTGGATAGGTAAACTGTTCCACATGCTCTTTTTTTCCCTGCAAGTTTATTGTTGACTAGTCATTCTCCTTCTTAAATTCCTCATAACCTTTATTTTGTTTATATTTAATTCTCATTTTGCACCATTCACACTGATATTATTATGCCCGTTGGTTGGTTGAGCAACTAAAACTTAATATATAATTACTCAAAAGTTGCCTACACCTCCAGTATTATTTTTTGCAGCTACTTGCAGATCCCTTCTCTCCTATCTTCTGCAGTACATAGATTATTTCGACCCTAGTAATCTATGGAATGGCTTTTTGAAATCCAGAATTTAAACAAATAAGTCCTGGCTGGAGTCTTATATTTCTGTCGATGACATCCATTATGTCATCATTGGACATCTTGGTCCTTTTTATTGATCATCCGAAGTCCACCATCTGTCCTACATTTAAAATCTAACTCTTTGTTCAATAGCTCTCATATTTGGCTTCTTTTCCTTTTTTGGGGCGGTAACTAATTTTCATCTAATAATGTCTCTCCCCCCCTTATAGATGAGCCCATCAAAACTCTTCCTTCCATGCTTTCCTAAACTTTTGATTAGTTTTGCACAGACTTTATTTGTCTTCACAGGGGTGTTTGATTTTCCTTTTCCTGTTTTCAGGTCCTATTGTTCGCATATGGCTGTCAATCTATTTTTTGAGATGCTTCCATCTTTCTTCTGGTATCTATCTCCTCACTCAGACATTTTCAGCTGCTTCCGGGTACTCCTTATTTTTAGTGACAGTTACTACTTCTACAATTCATTTCCTCATTTTCTTTACTTTTTTTAATCCTCTTTGAATTTAACCTGATTGGATTTTCTGTGGCACTAGAATATAATCTGAAATCACATCTCTTTGTGGGAAATATTGCAAATCTCAGACAAACTGTAATGCATGGTAACTGATATTTTTCTGTATACATTGACATTTTTCTAGGAATGATAAACTTTTCATAACCTCTTTTGTGGTTTTTAAACCACAAGTGTTTGTTGTGATTTTTTAATATTTCTCGTGAAGGCTTCTATTGCTTTCTCTTCATGGTAATTCCCAAACTGCACTCTCCTACCTCTCTCCCTTATCTCCTTTCACCAATCTTCAATCGGGTAACTTTATGGTTTAACTACTTTAGAAAAATATTTTTTTTATTTAACTATTTTGAACATAGAAATCCAAAATGGATATCACCCTCTAAGTTTCTATTGATAATCCATGGGTCCCATTCACATGTTCACAGAAGTTTCCATCTGTTTCCACTTGAATATTTAGATCACCTGTCTTTTTGCCAATATTAGTCCACTTATTATTGGTACACATATTACATATGTATTCACTTAAAAACTCTACTTCGGAGATTATATTCATATTTTTCCTGAGGATGGATGATTCTCCAATTTCTTGAGTTATTATTCCTATTGCAGTACAGTTTGTATTCATTTCATGGTGGTCTCACTTTATTTTACTTCCATATTGTTTCACTTAGGCATAATAGACTCAGTTTTCTTAATTTTCTGGTATGTGCAAAATTTTTACATTTACCAGATGGTGTATCCTCTGGTGTATTGGTTCATATTCTTTTTTTCTTGTTTGGCTCTGTCTTGTCTGTATGAGATTGTTTCGTCTGTATGTATGCTGAAACTCAGGCTGGGTGCTGTCAGAATGAACATCAATCACTATGTTCAGAGAGGCTCACCATAAGTTTTTCTTCATAATATGATGCTTGTCTCGAAAGCACTTTTAGAATCCACTATGAGCTTGGTATGTCTGTTGCAGCTCCACCATAGCCCTGTTTTCCACATGTTTCAGAGACAATGATGTCCCCATTGGAATTTAATCTGATGATCAATCTCCTACTTTTGAACATTGCCTACTCTAGTGAGGAAATGGAGTTTGTCTCCTATAAGACACTTTTGCTCTTGTGCCCAGGGAACACAATATCCTGAAATCCCATACTATATATTACAATAACTCATTATTTAGTTCCACATATTTTGTGCCTCCATTTATTCCATCTAAAAGGCCTATTCATTTCTTCCCTCTAACTCGTTTTCCCAGCATCCATCACTCTAATATCATCTTCAGGATCTCATTGCCTCTCCTAATATCTACCTCCACTTGTCATGCCTTGTTTAAAGTTCTCTCAACAGTCACCCTTCTTCCCCTATTATGCCCAGAACTTTATTATAGATTTTCCTCTCTGTTCATTTTATTTTGTCCAACGGTCTGCACACCCACATTTTGAAAGCCTCCAATCTTTGTTAATCTTATTGCCTCAACAATCTGATATCCAACCCATATATAAAAATGCTCCATATTAAAGTTTTTTGTACACTTAGTAATAAATTCTTCTTTTTATGGCCTTAGTACTTTGCCATCTTCTTCTGATACACTTTCTATGAAATCTTCAACGTCTTATTGTGTATATCACCCAAATTTAATGTTTATCTTAGCGTTTTTAGAATCTCATTTCCTTCATTCTATATGATCAATTCTCATTCTTTACCAATCACTCTGATTCTGCAATGCACAATGCAATGATTGTATACCATTTGAAATGCATAACTAATCCTTGATTGTCCTCAAATCAAATTTGATGAGTATCTCTTCATTCACTCCTGCCTCCAGCCCTTCCTATGCCTCCTGTAGCATTTCCTGTTAATGTATGTGTGTTGACGAGAAGACATAACAGTGGACATCCTTGCCATACTCTTGCATCGTTAACCTAAGCCTTGCACTGCCCAACCAGCCTCTCCATTCGCTATCTGCCCGTTTGCAGTCAGTGGCATGTACCAAGGTTTGGAAATATTGTAATCCCTTCAGCGTACTTTATCAAATGCATTCCTAAAACTACTACCCTACTACTGGTTGATCCCTGTAACATAACATACTATATTCAAGTTAATCCTGGCTATGACATATGTTTCCTTCCAAGGGCTCATTTCTTCTCTTCTTTGTCCTTTGTTGATCATAAGTACTGCCTTTGGAAAATGTGAAATAAAACCTAAAGTCATAAAGTCCTCACATGCTGCTGCTTTAATCTTTTTCGGAATGGTATCAATACTGATCTAATGAAGTTTTACCACCCAAGTCCTCCCTCAAATGAGCTCATTAAAACTCTTCCTTTCTCTTTTGCATTAAGTCTTGCATAGCTCTACAGAGATGTTACCAGTTCCCACAGCCTTCTTCAATTTAATTGCCTTGAGCACTTTTTCCATCTTACAGTCTAGTATCCTTGGTCTTCAGCTATTCTTATTAACATATTCCACTTCCTTCCCCAAACTCACTTGCCTATTAACTTCATTTGTTCCTCGAAATAGTCTTTCCACATTGTAAGATCCTCATGGCTAATAATAATCAATAGCATAAATTGATTTTCCTCCCTTACATCTTGACAATTCTTCCACCTAGCTGTCTAGTCTGCCCATTCTGTCCTGTCTCTATAAACTCCTTATTTTCCTGCTGTTCTTACTACCTTATAATCTTTGACCTCTTAGTTTTTCCCTCCAATTTATTGTTCAGCTCTCTCCTCTCCCTAATGCTGTGCGCATGTCCTTCCATTTCCTTCTTTTATTGATTTCCTTATCATGTCTTATCTAATCCTAGGTTTACTAACCTATTTTCTATTCTCCGTTCCAATTGTTTCAATAATTACCTTCGTTATCTCTTGGTTGAGGTATTCCCAAGCTTTTCCTATTATACCTAACACCTTTATCCTCAATCAATTTCATCTGCTACTTTCTTATAATACTTCCCTTCTTCATTGTCTTAAATATAATATTGTAGTGGTTGTACTACATGTATTAACTAAAATATAAAAATAGTTGAAAGAATTAATGCTCAAAGTACAATGCGTGGTTATAATATGAATAATTTTCTAATTATATAAAAGAAAATAAAATGAAATATGTGACAAAATTTATGCGAGCCTTTTTAAATGAATAATTATAAATCGGTCTAAAGGCTTGTAATATTAATAAAAATGCATGTTTAAGCAAATTAATACAATGATATGTTATATAATTAGGTATTCTTATGAAAAATATGTGTTCAGCTAAAACATTTTGACATCCCCTTACCTTGGCAGATTTCTAACAAGTGACTTGCAGTTCAGAATATGCAATGCAACGCTAGTGCCCTATGCCCATAAATAGAACTATCCTAACATGAAAATGAGGAGCACATTCATATTTCAAAAGCTTCAAAATGCACCCATCATCCTGTTTCAATAACCATATTTTTGCATTGCATAAAACCACACTCCATATAAAGTTTTGATTGGCGTTTTCCTTAAATTCTTACTCAATTTTCCTGTTGTCAATTCTCTGCTTGTAAAAGCTTCTTTGTCTAATGAAGTTCTTCATCCTATGTCTGTAATACGTTACCATCTTGGTCCAAAACTCTTCCAAAATAGGTACACTTCCATCTGCTCAAGTTTATGACCCCAATTTTAATATTCAACTCAACTTTCCTCTTTCTTGAAGACTGCACAACTTTGGTTCTGTTAACATTTATTCTCATCCCATGCCTATCACACTGACTTTCAAATGCCCTCAGCAGTGCTTGCAACCCCTTGGTTGAATGACAAACTAAAGCTTGGTCATCAGCAAAGCTAAATGTTTTTTCAAATTCCCCACTGACTTTCATTCCTACCTCCAGTTCTTCCCATGCCTATTTAACAATTCCTTCGACATATGAGTTGAAAAGCACAAGTGATAATGGGACACCCCTGTTTTACTCCACTTCCTAGTACTGCCCATGCGAACACTCCATCCTGACCAGTCCAAGACATGTGCAGGTTGCTGATAAGTCTAACATCTCTCCAATCTACTTTTTATTTTCTACAGTACATTCATTAATTCTACCCAATTAACTTGATCAAATACTTTTTCAAATCTACAAAACAGGCAAATACATCCTGATTGTATGCTATGTTCCTCTCCATTAGTGACCTCATTAATACTATAACATCACATGCACCTCTTCCCTTCCCAAAAAGCAATTAATTGTTAAGTGCTTCCTTAACTGATCTTCCCCTAAATAATCATGTGCTCCGCTCTTCATTCTCGTATTCATGATCCTGAGAACCATTTAAGCTGTGTGCAAAATTCAATGTTTTGTTCTGTAGTCCTCACAATGGCTGCCTTTCCGTTTTTGGAATAGGAACTGCCACTGATACAGTGAAGTGCTGAACCCAAATTCGTCCATCACAAATGCTCTGAATAACAATGCAAAAATTCTCCTTCTCACCTTTTCATAAATCTTGAAGTAGTTTCATGCGAGTGTTATCTACCTCCATTTGTTTCCGTTCAGTCCATTTGTTTAATTTCAATTCCCTTAATTGGCTTTCCACCTTACCATTAAGACTGGACTTAAGCTTTCCTAATCGACGTCATCTTCTCTTTCGATGTCTAAGTTTGCTAACCTGATATCTGTGTCTTATACTTCTTCTCTTTATTTATATCATTTATCTTGAATCTTCTCTGGTGCCATTTATAATTTTCCTAACTATATTTTGATAGTTATTAAAGATTTTCCCCTTTTAATTCTCAACATTGCTTTTACATTCCTGTGTAGCCCACCAATTTCACCCTTACTTTGTAAACTTTCCATATATCAACAACGGTAAAAATAATTTTATTTTTCTACATACTCTCCCTTGACTCCAATACACTTCGTCCAGCGTTTCTCCAACATTAATATTCCTTCCAGGAAGTGATAGTCTAGAAGGCTGTGAAAATATCCATCTACTGCCCTCTCAACTTCATTGGACGCGAAGCACTACCCAGGAACAAACTTCACGTTTGGGAACAGATGGGAGTCTTGAGTGTTCCAGAGAATCGGGGGGATGGCTGAGCAAATGGTGCCCCAAATCCCGTAGTTTTCCATCGCCAACATACCTCTGTGAGCAGGTCTGTGGTCCTGGTGAAAGATAATTTTTTCTTCTTCAGGCCAGGCTTCTTCTCGCGAATTTTGACATCCACGTGGTCAAAAAGGTTTGGGTAATATTCGCCTGTGATTGTTCTGCCTTATTAAGGTAATAAATTAGCAGGAGCCCTTTCGCATCCCAAAACACAATGGCCATTACCTCTCCGGCAGATGCGATCGACTTCTTTCTTTGGCGCTGAACCACCGGCCTCCACCCACTGCGTACACTGTTGTTTTGTTTCTGACTTGTTGGGGTGGACCAATGTCTCATCCATGGCGACAAATCGCCGCACATATTTGGTCCAAACATTGCTGGAAAAATTGTTTGTGAAATTCCTTTTGATCGGCATTCAGTAAATGCGGCACCCAGCTTGCGCAGAGCTTTCGCATCCCTAATTCTTCGTGCAACATGTTTCGCGCCCTTTCCTCCGATATCCCCACGGCCTTAGCTATCTTACTCACTTTCATTCGTCTATCGTCCAGCAGTATATCGTGCACCTTTTCGATGTTTTCCAGTGTGGTTGCTGTTTTTGGCTGTCCTTCACTTGCGATAACGTTTAAATTCAGCTGGCCACTTTTTAATTGTTGATATTGAAGTAGCAGAGTTTCCGTTCACTTTTGTAAACTTCGGTTGAATTTCCCTATGAATTGACCCATCCAGAAAGGACAATTTTACGTGAAATTCAAGTTTTTCCATTTCCATTTTTCCAACGAGAAACACGGGAGACGTTTATTGCAACAATACGTGTACACAAACTACTTGAGGGAACAAGTCGAAACTTGTCTTACGAACCCAGGCAGGAATTATAAATGTTCGCTGAATTGATCGCCATCTCTGTGTCAGTCCGAGTAATCAGTAGTCAGTTCACCTTACCATCGTATTTCATTCTACGTAATGTATTTACATTCTTCCATTTCCTTCTCTCGTTTATTTTTCTAATTATCTTGTAAGTAATCATTCGTTTCTTTTAAATTTTCCAATTTACTCTCCTCATAGTTTCATTGTAGACATTCAATATACCTTTTTGAGATATTTAGGTTTTTCTTATATTTTATTTAGCTCCCTTTACTCAATCAATTATGTCTATCACCTGCCGATAATCCTTTCTTGTCATTCTGGTTAATGCTTCTGCATCGCATTTCTCCTCCAACCATCTTCACTATTTTATCTTCTTAAATCTGGCCTTACATTTCAGTAGCCCTAAATTACGGCCAGAATCTGCGTCCACCCTCAGGAAACTGCAAATTCATCATGCTATTCCTACATCTACATCATAGTCTGACTATAATAGTCTTAAATTTCTGCCCTAATATTTTTACCCTATAGATCCTCGACATATTTTATTTCCATTTCTCTTGATCGTTCTTGGCTTGATAATTTCACTGTAATATCTATAATAGTGTCCATAAATAAAGAGAAAGGGAGCGTACTACGGCCGAATGAATGGAATAAATAAAAATTACCCAAAGCCGTACTCTTAGGGGCACTAGTTAGGGGACGCGGGGGAGGGTGCAAAGAATGAGGATAACAAAACCGCACACACTCTCTCACTCCGGTATTTGCAGTGCATGAGCCTGAGTGCGTGTGTGTTTGTGACTTGCAACGGTCAATTTGCACTGCAAATACCGGAGTGAGAGAGTGTGTGCGGTTTTGTTATCCTCATTCTTTGCACCCTCCCCCGTGTCCCCTAACTAGTGCCCCTAAGAGTACGGCTTTGGGTAATTTTTATTTATTCCAATAGTGTCCATATTTTCCCCTCATCATTTCAGTACGTACAATGTAGTGGTTTCACCTCTCACTTTGCTGTTGTTCTTATTCGTTTGTTTCCTTTGGTACTTAGGAGATTGACACACATTCACTGCTTGTTTGGGCCGAGTAGAATCTGTTGCCTTTGGATGAAAGCGTGCTGTTCACCGCACCATCACTCCTCCATTGCGTGCGCAGGCCGATGGTTGGGGAGTCATTTGGCGTCTGTGACTGGCTGGCTCCTCACTAGTGCGGAAAATATGTCATATTTCGATTGAAACAGGATTAGTTTGAATTCTGTTCATGATATTTGTTTGTAAATAAGATTCTCCAGAAATTCACCATGAGTGGAAAGTTTCTTAGTACCTCGAAGCGGGAACCAACCTACTAGGGTCGTCCCAAAAGTACCCGGCCTGACCTAGGGATGGCGGTAGTTGTTTGAAAAATATCACTGTATTAGAAAGAATGCAATCCATAACGCACATGTTTCAATATTCACACTAAAAACAAAGACTTGTAATTTTCCACTGATTTAAAGATGCACTGCTGTATTTCACCGAAGTTTTAAGTAAAGTCTCACCTGTAAATCTGTGGAAAAGTACAAGTCTTTGTTTTTAGTATGGATATTATATACTTCCACGAAGTGAAGCCTGAAACAGTAGAACATATGTTTCAAGTTTAAGACGCCAAGTTGTTCAGTATTTGTTTGGCGGCCGTCAATAATGAACATTTTCAGTGAATTTGTGAAAATGGAGAAAATTGGTCATCGTTACGTGATACATTATTTATATTTGAAAGGCCTCAGCCCAACCAGTATACAAGCTGAACTGGATTCTACTCTGGGTGAGTCTGCTCCTTCGTTTACAACAGCAAAATATTAGCTAGCAGAGATTAAACGAGGCCGTAGTAGCTGTCAAGACGAGCATCGTATTGGTCGACCAAATGAGGTGACGATTCCAGAAACGGTGAAGAAAATCCACAAAGTGATACTGGATGATCGTCGACTGAAAGTGCCCGAGCTACCAGACATAGTAAGCATTTCAAAATCTGGGGTACATCGCATATTAACTGAAAATTTGGATATGAGAAAGCTGTGTGCAAGATGGGTGCCGCGTTTGCTCACACTCGAGCAAAACCAGTACCGTGAAGATGTTTCAATTGAGTATTTAGTTTCAATACATTAATGCGTACATCTATGGCACCCTGCAAGCCACCGCTGGGATGTGTGGTAGAGAGTGATTACACCCCAGACTACTTTTGACACAAAATACTTTACCTCCTAGCGCTGCCGGACAACATTTTTCTGATCCCTTATGCATGAAATGAATTTGAGGGAAATAGGTTTGTTATTACTCGGTTCCTCCCTGTCTCCGTTTTTAATTGTGGGCGTAGTTTCATCCTCTCCTCGTGAAGTAATTTCTTTAATGCCTTAGCAAGGGTCATTAAACAGTTTATGGAGACTTACCGGTGGCAGACCGCAAGGACGTGCTGTGCTGAGTTCTTTTATGTAATACTTGTTAACGGAGAAAGTTTGTAATTTTAGTTTTCAGATGTCTATTTGGTAATCATCGAGTCAATTTCTTGGGAAGACTTCGTTCCCCTAATGTCCCATTTTCACTTCTAGGGTAAGCCCCCGCCGGAAAAATAATGGCAGACAAGATCCTCCCCACTGTTTTAACGGTCGTGGCTTCGGTCTCGGGTCCGCAGACGACTCTGCACGTGAGTCATGGCAGTGCCTCCTTTTGAGATTTCCCTGAATTGTTATTTTGTACAAAATCTTGTGTTAGACTCCGCCAGCACGAGCACCCGGAATACTGTCCACCGGAAAACATGGAATTTGAATTGTCAATCATAGGAGCGCACCCCCATCTCGTATAGTACCGGAGTCGCCCGATCGGATGCGAGCACACACGAAGGACCAGTTCCAAAAAATATTTGAAAACAATAAAAGGCTGGTTGGAATAATTTTCTGGCTTTGGGGTGGTCGTTCGCAGTTATTATGATTCGTTATCTTTCCCTGGAAATTGATATCCTTAATATGTAGGTTATAAACTTCATGTATCTAATCTCATTTCTCGATCTCCTATCTTAGTGCTATGGTAGTAGCATATTGCATTTTCAACATCATTACAAAAGAGACATACTGCCAAAGTATGCTAGAGATTTAATGTGTAGTTGAAGCTTAGTTCTGTGAACGAAATCCAACCTAGTTTCTCTAATACGCTGGTAGATAAGCTTCCAAGTTTATCATAATGATGTTTTAGAATCCGACCTCCTCTTCGGTGTCTCTATTTTGGCAATCTTGACGACATCGTGAGGGTCATAGAAATTAGCAGCATACTCGCGGTGACATCTATCTAAAGGAATACTGGGATCGATTCATCAGCGACACTGATTCAAGTATCGCGATACTCTTTAGACACCTTTAAACACTTCAGCCGGCCCCGGTGGCGGCGGGGTAACGTCCTCGTCTACCAACTGAGAGGTCACGGGTTCGATTCCCGTCTGGGTGGATTTTTCTCCATCCAGGGCTTGGCTGTATGTAATTGTCTTCAATGTAATGTACGAGGGTCATCCGGAAAGTAGTACCCGTTCGTGAAATAAAGACACAAAAGTAAATATTAACAAACATAAAAAATTTTATTTGAAAGAGGATACTTTAAACTACTTCTCAACATAATCTCCAAGCAAATTAAGGCATTTGTCATAACGTGTGACAAGTTTCTGTATTCCTGCTGCATAGTCCTTCGCCGCCAGCTCATTGAGATACAGGGTCACTCCTTCTTTAAGTTCTTCATCGCTGTCAAATCTTTTTCCTGCCAAAAAGTCTTTAAGCTTTGTAAAGAGATGAAAATCTGAAGGGGCCAAGTCCGGGCTATACGGTGGATGGTCGAAAGTTTCCCATTTGAATTGCTGCAAAAGTTTTTGTGTTATCCCAGCTGCATGAGGCCTGGCATTGTCATGAACGAGAATGACACCAGTAGACAATAGACCTCGCCGCCGATTTTGTATTGCCCGCCGTAATTTCTTTAATGTTTCACAATACGCATTGGAATTAATAGTGTCTCCACGGGCCATAAAATCAATAAGCAATACACCTCGTCGATCCCAGAAAATGGTTGCCATGAGTTTCCTGGTGGGCAGAACTGTCTTGAATTTTTTTGGTTTGTTTGGTGAATGAGCATGATGCCACTCCATTGACTGTCGTTTACTCTCAGGTGATGCATAACAAACCCATGTTTCGTCACCAGTAATTATGCGAGTCAAGAAAGAGTCTCCTTCATCAGAATAACGTCCCAAAAACGTCAGTGCTGCAGCCATACGCTTGGTTTTGTGCTCATCTGTAAGCATGCGAGGGACCCATCTTGCACAAATTTTTGCATAATGCAGATGGTGTTTAACAATTTCATGAACAATTGTTCGAGAAACATTGGGAAAATGCTCACAGATGTCATCAATTGTGACGCGCCGATCGTTCCTCACGAATTCGTCAACTGAGCTCACCAGTTGGTCTGTAATGACAGACGGTCTCCCCGAACGCTCATCGTCGTGTGTGTTCCCCCTCCCCATGTTGAAGTTGCGACACCACCGCCGAGCAGACGACTCGTCCATTACATTGTCTCCATACACCTCTTTTAATTGGCGATGAATATCACATGGGCGAACGTTTCTTGCATTGAGGAATTTAATCACTGCCCTCACTTCACAACTGGCGGCGTTCTCAACTTTTTTAAACATTGTAAACAATCACAGAAACAACACAGGCAATGCTAGCGTCACGCAACTTGGCTCAGAGAAGGCAGACAAGCCACTGAAGCTATCTGACCTCGTCCAGCGGCTACTCGCGTCGTCAGCACTTCATGCGGCACGAACGGGTACTACTTTCCGGATGACCCTCGTATGTAATGTAAGGGTTAGGTGGAAGAAGGGACTATTTAGTCTCAACCTCGCCCAATAAGGTCGATAATAAATAAATAAAAATACCCAGCTTTAATGTATTTACTATTTAAGCGAAAAGCCTGCAAATTATTTTTAAGAAAAAATAATTTGCAGGTTTATCTTTATCGCCATATTCGGTAGCGGCGCCCATTGGTCCCGATCGTTTAAATCTAGGATTAAACTATTATTTAACTTATTTCAGCAAAACATTCTGGTGCTAGCTTTTTCGGTGCGCTTAGTTGAATTATTTTTATCGAAAAGATTCTGCAGTAGTTATTGAGGGAGGAAACTGACAGCTATGGTCGTTGCCGCCATCAGCGGAATGAGGGTAATTCGGTAGGGTTAGGATATTCAGGGAGTGGAGGATGGATGCAGAGAAACCCGGCGTTGGCTTTAGCCTACTCTTATGGAAGTATGCCAAGGGTTCCAGATTTGTTTACTTTGATTTTGGTCCCGAAGGACTGCGAACTCACATAAATTGCTCTCCACATAGCACTTTAAGTTGGAATCGGGATTTATTATTTGGTAATCTACCGGTTAAGGTAGGTTTTTGGATGGATCAAGTATCAAGTAAACTATCTCTCACTCAACAACTATCAACCTCAACAATCAACTATCAAGTAAACATTTTGTGACTCCCCACCTAGCAAACTAATCTATATCAGGTCCCTCTTCATCTCGGTGTACTTCTTTCCTCCCTTCATCCCGTCCAACATCCCTATCCTATTCCTACCCTTACCTCGCTTGCCCAACATTCTCCCCTCTATTACCCTCTTCAACATTCCACTACCGCTCAATACGCCTTTCATCTATTTTTCCTGCCTCCATAGGATTTCTCTCAACAAACCCCTCTCCTTCCCCACCATTTCTAGTACTTCCTCATTTGTTTTCCTTTCGGTCCATTTCACCTTCTCCATTCTTCTCCACACCCACATTTCAAAAGCCTCCAATCTACGTCTATCCTCCTGCTTCAGCGACCACGTTTCCGCGCCGTACATAGCTACGCTCCATATCAGAGTTTTTACGAGTCTTGTCTTAACATCCCTACTCAACGTCCCCCTCATCAACTCCGTCCTCCTTGAGAAAGCCTCCTTGCCTAGCGCAATTCTTCTCCTTACGTCCCTACCACTTTGACCGTATTGGTCCAAAACATTTCCGAGATACGTAACCTGCTCTACCTGCTCTATTTTTTCCCCGGCTATTTTAATATTTAGCTTAGCTTTTTTCTTTCTGGAAAATCGCATAACCTTTGTTTTATTAATATTGATTCTCATCCCATATTTATCGCACTGAACCTCCAATTCACTCAACAATGCTTGCAACCCCTTGGCTGACTGAGCAACTAATGCTTGGTCATCAGCAAACCTAACCGATTTTACGAATTCCCCTCCGACTTTCATTCCTACCTCCAGTTCTTCCCATGCCTCTTTAATCATTTTCTCTACATATACGTTGAACAGTACCGGTGACAATGGGCAACCCTGCCTTACACCTCTTCCTAACACTGCCCATCCGGACTCTCCGTTCCCCACTCGCACCTGAGCAGTCTGAGACATGTACAGGTTGCGAATCAGTCTCCTGTCCCTCCAATCCATTCCTATTTTCTGCAATACACGCATTAATTTTTCCCAATTCACTCTATCAAACGCTTTTTCGAAATCTACAAAACAGGCAAAAACGTCCTGATTGTATTCTATATTCCTCTCGACTAGTGATCTCATTACTGCAATGGCATCACGCGTACCTCTTCCTTTCCTGAACCCAAACTGATCATCCCCTAAGTAATCATTTGCCTTACTCTCTATCCTTTTGTTGATGATCCTGAGAATAACTTTAGCTGCGTGGGATATCAAACTTATTGTTCTGTAATCCTCACATGACGAATCCTTTGCCTTTTTTGGAATAGGAACTAACACCGATCTCACAAAATCTTCCGGCCAGATTCCTTCCTCATAGATACTACGAATCAGTCCATATATGGCCTTCTTCCCACCTTTCCCTAACCAATTCAACATTTCTACAGGAATATTGTCCACCCCCACGGCCTTATTTGCTTTCATCTCCTTTAATGCCCTTTCTATTTCATCGTCGAGTATGCCTGGACCTATGCTATCTTCTTCTACGTCATGTTCCTTTTCTATGTCTAACCTTGTCGGCCTAAGTTCTTTACCATACAGTGTTTCTATGTATTCCTTCCATCTCTCTTGGATTTTTCCTGGTTCAACTATTATCTTACCCCATTTATCTTTAACTGTTAGCACAGATCTTGCCTTCTTACTTCCCGATAATAACTTAACCTTGCTGTATAGAGCACCAATTTCACCCTTCTTCTGTAAACTTTCCATATCCTCGCATTGCGTTTTCCACCATTCTTCTTTTGCTTTATTTGTGGCCCTTCTCAATTTATTGTTTAACTCTTTGTACTTCATTTTGCCTAACTCTGTGTTTACATTTTTCCATCTTCTTCTCTCATCCATCTTTGCAATCATCTCATTCGTTACCCATGGTTTCCTTATCCTTTTCCCGTTTACGGTTCCTATAGTGTCTTTAGCGGCTTCCAATATCCCTTTCTTGATACATTCCCATTTTTCTTATATAGTACTCAGTTCTTTACCGTCATCCATCATTTTCTCTACAGCCTGCTGATACTCCTTCCTCGTTAATCCATTTACTGCATCTAAATTCCATTTCCTAACCCGCCGCCCTTGCCTTATCTTCTTGAAACGAACATTACATTTCATAACAACTAAATTGTGGTCAGAGTCCGCATCTGCTCCTGGGAAACTGTGCGAATTTATCACACTGTTCCTAAACCTGTGCCTAACCATAATATAATCTAACTGATAACTTTCTGAGTTACCTGGCATTTTCCATGTATACCTACGCCTTTTGTGGTGTCTAAACCATGTGTTAGTGATGACTAACCCCTGTCTCCTGCAGAATTCAATTGCTTTCTCCCCGCGTTCATTCCTCGTGCCTAACCCATAGTCCCCCACCTCACCACCATCTCTTCCTTCGCCTACCGTCGCATTCCAATCCCCCATCACTATCAAATGTTTCCCTGCAGGAACACTCGCGATGATATCCTCTAACTCATCATACATCCTATCGACTTCTTCCTCCTTGTGGTTGCTCGGTGGCATGTATACCTGAACAATGACCAAGTTCGTCGGCTCTGCTTTAACCTCTACAAGTAAAATTCTATCTGTCGCTTGCTCTATGTTGACTACGCTTCTTCCTACCCCTTTATTTAATATTACGGCAACCCCTCGTTGGCTCTCGTCCCCGCCGCTGTATATCACTCTATAATTGTCACTCCAGTAATCCCCGCTATCCTTCCATATCACCTCGCAGAGACCTAAAACATCTATATTACCTCTTTCCATCTCTCGCTTAATATTTTCTAATTTGCCTCTCCTCAACATTGTCCTGACGTTCCAGGTTCCTATTCTAACTACTTTCGCCTTCTTCTGAGTCTTCTGTGGAATCGGGATATCACTTAAAAATCCTGCCTCCTCCAAGATTCGAACCCGCCCCCTCGGGTAGAAAATATTCAGGATTGGGGATTTAGTGTACATGCATTTCCACTTATCCTAGACGCAATCCTCCAGCTTACTTTTATTACATCCAAAATGGTACCAGCGTCTGCAAACTTCGCATTGATCACCATCTCTCGACTGTAGGAGGGCAAACGCGGAATGTGAGATCAACCGCGTTTACTCTACCGAAGCGAAAGCGCCTAAGTACCTCGTTCCTGTACTGTCATTTGGGATGGCCCGTACTTTTACTAGGGACGACGGGGGAACAACTTCTTTCACCTTGACAGTTTTGACTTCATATGCTTTGCAGCATAATTTTGGGAGGAATACAGATTTTATTATAATGTCGTTCATTGTATAGAATATTAAGTATGTGCAGTGTCAGAGAGCAGAGTCACTCTCCTCTACTCTCTTTGTGGGAATCGGAAAGGCTGATAATTCTCAAATAAAGATACTCAAAATTACTTACTTTACGTACTAAAGTTATGATAGTGTACAAGGTGTCATCCAAAAAAGACAGGGCTGATTTATAACTTGTTTATTTCGACGGATACAGCTTAATTGAACTTGTCGCCCTCAAAGTACATGCCTTGGCTGACGACACACCTTTGCCAACGTTTCTTCCAGCTCTCGAACCCTGCTTGGTAAGCCGTCTTAGGGATCCTCTTATGGTCCGCCGTACAATTAGTTTTAATGTCCGCAAAAGAGTCGAATCGGTGCCCTTTCAGGGTTAATTTTAACTTTGGAAATAATAAAGTCTGATGGAGCCAGGTCTGGAGAATATGGTGGCTGCGGGATCACGGAAGTTCCGGTTCTGGCGAATAACTCCTGCTCATCAGTCAGCACCCGCGGGACGAATTTTGATGCAACGCGCGTCATGCCCAAAATGTCTGTCAAAATTGTCTGACAGGATCCAAAACTAATGTTCACTTCCTCGGCTATCTCCCTAACAGTTAATCAGCGATTTGCTCGCAATAAACGTTCACCAATTTGACAGGGTTGGGGTCTATCGAAGTGGAAGGCTGCCCCGTTCGCGAATCTTCATCTGTCGGGGTTCTGCCCGATTTAAAACGACTGCACCACTCAAAACACTGGCTTCGATTCATAGCTTCATTAACAAAGGCTTGCTAAATCATTCCAAATGTCTCCGTAGCACTTTTGCCAAGTTTGAAACAAAATTTCACGCTCACACGCTCTTCCTCTAGCTCCTTCATTTCTGCCGTTGCACGCGGCGGCGAGCAGGTTAAGTCACGTATCGCTGCTGCTGCGTAACGACTCGACGTAAACAAAAGCAACACCTGTCGATGTAGTCGTCAGATGGGTCGCTATATGACGTACTGTGTCTCGTTACGATCCGTTGAACGGTTTACGTAGAATAAAATCAGTCCGGTCTTATTTTGATCTCACATTTTACGTCTTTATACGATGATAAACACTTAAACAATGTGTGAATGTGAACTTTAAAATTAAAATTTTATTATTATTTTAAATTAAAATTATTATATTTAATATTTTTTATTATATTTAAAAATAATTATATTAAATTAAAAATTTATTATTAAAAAAAGTGAAAATTAAAACACATGAATGTGAACTTTGTATGCCGTCATTTATAGCTGACGATATTGTAAGATGGTGATCACGGAAATACTGAGGATAAGTGGAATCACATCCTTGAGATCACGCCCTCAGCAGTCAACAAGCTCATTCCCAGTAAATTTTTTAAAGATTCCTACGGAATCTAGATGGTTCAACGTGGATCTTAAAAAGGCAATGCGTCGTCAAAAGCTATGTCACTCCAAGGTGGAAAATATTAGGGATGAATTCTCTAGCGAAAAAAGAATGAGGTCACTTATGATTACAACATATCTAGAGCGAATGCCAAGAATGATTTTTGGAAAGTGTTAAACGACATCAAAAAGAGAAGGTTAGCGGAAAATTTGAAAGAGAATGCGAAAGCATTTTAGTCATACGTCAGAGAAGTTGGGGGAAATAAGTTAAGTGTTAATTCACTCAAAAATGATAAAGGCGAAAGAGTAACCAGCAGTTTGAGAAAGGTTAACTTATTAACTTCCTTCTTTCAAAGCGCCTTCACCAATTTCTCACCATATACCTCCGATAGCTTACCAAATGGTGCCGATCGAACGATCGCCAAAACTGAAATCTCATTTAATGGAATAAAACGTTTGCTGAAGAATATCAAGCACAATAAATCCTCCGGGCTCGATGAAATACCCGCTCGTATACTTAAGGATCTAGCTTCGGAAATTGCGCCGTATCTAGAAATAATATTTAAGAAGTCGCTGGTAGATCACAAGGTTCCTAGAGATTGGAACACGGCTAACGTGACCCCAATATTTAAAAATGGAGACAAGGAAGAACCGAGCGATTACATATTGCCCTTTCATCTATTTCGTGCTAGGTTATGGAGCATATAGTTGCCAGCTCAATTGTGACGACACCTTGATAATCAGGCATTATTAATGAAAAACCAGCACGTTTCCAAAAAGGTAGACCAGCTGATGTGGGGCACAACTAGCGCTTTTTGTTCATGATGTTCTTTCTTCGGGAGAGAGCAATGTTGCAGTGGATGGGATTTTTCTAGATTTGAAGAAAGCTTTTGACAAAGTACGTCATAGTAAACTACTTGCAAAACTAGTGGATTAAAGACTTTTTGAATGGTCGGGTACAAAGAGTAGTGATGAATGGAGTTAGCTCAAATGCAGTAGAAGTTACTTCAGGTGTTCCCCAGGGAAGTGTAAACAGACATTCTTTATTCCTGCTTTACGCTAACGACATAGACTCCGTAGTCACTAGTAAGATACATTTATTTGTCAGTGATGCAGTGGTTTACCATGATCCTTAGGACAGAGCAACCTTATCAGATGACCTTAATGCTATACAACGCTGGTGCGACACTTGGCATTTAGAATTAAATTTAAAAAAGTGCGTAGTAATAATTTTTTGGGAAAAGAGCTATTCCTACCTGAATACCTACTGATTTGGGAACACCGCAATTGAATGTGTAGACTCAATGAAATATCTAGGCATTACCTTCTCTCAAAAAACTCTCCTGGGTGAAAAACATACGGTAAATATGTGGACAAGCTACCACAAAATTAGGATTTATTAGAAGAGTACTGGCTAATGTGATGAAAATGTCCAAGAGAAATGTTATCTGTCGCTGGTTAGGCCCCACTAAGTATATGTTGCAAGTGTATGGGATCCACAAGAAGTTGGATAAATTGCCGAATTGGATCGCGTGCAGCTTAGAGGAGCTATGCAGGGAATCACTCATGGAGCGAAGGTTAAATTACAGATTGAAGCTCTTGCATAAATTGGAACGTCTCGTTAGCAGTTATGTTGAAAATGTATTATTTCACTCGTCGTACTATGGTAGGAGAGATCATGTCAATAAAATTAGAGAGATTAAGTGTAGATAGGTTAAGTATGTCATTGTATCCACGAACGATGAGGGATCATAATAACATTGTCCGGCCTCGGTAGTGTCATTTTCGTTTAAAAATTAGTCTGATGTCTATTTATCCCCTGCCACACACCCTAGCGGTGACTTGCAGGGTGCATAATAAATAAATAAAACAGTAGAGGGTTCAGTGGTGCCGTTGACGTTTTCATTGGGGTTTATTATTTATTAAGGAATATTGGGAATCTTCAGATAACAAGTCAAATTAAATACTATAAAGGGAGGTTGAAAGTCTGTTCCTGACGTGCTTCAGTTTACCATCTCTCATGCTTAGTTTCGTGGTATCAATTTATTTAGAACGTAAATGCGCATTGTTAATTGAATGGTGGTCCGAGTGTTCTCTTAACTCTTCATTAACTTAAAAAACCTATTATAAACATGCGCTTTCAAGTGGTATGAAACTCGGAAAATTGGTTATATTACGAAAAATATGTTAGCTACGGGTCATTGGAAACACTATGTCGTTGTTCATATGAACACAATATTTAGGAAGTACGTACAGTGATATTTATGTTCCTTATTAGTGCTAAGGTCTTTATTTGTGCAAAGGCTCACTGACAACGAGAAAATACTTGGTATTGCAAAAATACACTCAGCACAGTAAATAAAGCCATATGTGTGAGATTCTTAGAAAATATATTCGTTTACTTTGGTAGAGAGATATTGGCTGTCATAAAATGACAATATCATCTACAGCAATATTTTTATGGTTATTTACAGTCAGTAGAAACTGAATGCGTTTATAAAATTCACAGTAAATGCAGTCGCACTTAACATTACTGTAATGCATCATTTCAGGAATTGGTCTTACCTCGGTGACTTTGGGTCATTAATAGCAGAAGCCTTTGAGTTTGGTGCTAGTAATTGTATTAATTCAACTTCATGATTTCCGCGACCTAAAGAGAAACAATACCATTCCATTTCGTAAAGGGTAATACGACGATGTTACATATGTTGATTCATGGTTAATACCAGCATAAGAGTTCATGTTGGACGATACAGAATAAGACTACCACTTTCGGAATGCTATTATAAATCGAAAACGTCACTTTTATGGCGTATTCGTGTAAAGAAGAAAAAATAACAATTATCAAACGGCAGAAAATTTGTGACCAATTATGCCTTCATTTTTTAGGCTAAATTTTCGGTTGCCTAGCACTGGCAAATTAGCCTCTAAAATACTAACAGAACTTGGTTTATAATTATTTACTTCAATATTTTGCGCCTTTTGTCAAGGGTGTTGCTGAAAGGAAAGGATAATGGATTAGAAATAATAAATGTCAAACTAGACTAATCCTTCTTCCTACAAACTTGACTGTTTGGCGAGAATGCTCACTTCCGGCGTACTATGCGATTCGTTTGATGAAACAGATGGCAACTAGAAATGGACACAGGTGAAAGGGAGGGCATTGGAGGATATATTGGCGGAAACGCATGAGAACTCTCGCCGAAAATGGCGTGCGATGGCTTTCAATCGCCACAGTCGTGGCATGAAATACGGCATCGACGAGAACCATTTTATTAGCCTGTTTCTAACAAATGCAGTCATTTCCACGAGGGCGAGTTTTCTGGAATATTTTAGTATTGGGTGCGGGCTGTGTAATGTGGTCTCCTCGAGACGCAATGCGGCGGTCTGGCGCCCCCTCCCCGAGGGTGCGGCCCGCGGAGAGAAACCTCGCTTCCCTGCCCCCCCTTCCATTTATAGTTGGCCTCGCTGACTCAGCGTGGCCCAAATTAGACGGAATGTTTAGCATGCGGTGGACTGGCGGCCAGTCCATTGCACCCGGCCACCGGACCTCCGGCGGCCGGGAACCGTGTTTACGTTGTCCGATTGTTTCTTCAAGGAATCCTGCGCACTTGATCAGCCCGTGTAAATTGTTGCCCTTGGGAACACGTCGCTCACACAATGCAAGAGTCCATCTCTTGTACTCCGCATTGTAAAGCATGTTAAATGTGGCGGAGCAGGAATACTGTATTCGGGGTTGAAAATGTCATTCCTTGTATTCGAATATGCGACTGGTGGGGGGGGAGGTGATGAATAAGGTTGTCCGGCGACCAGAATACGGGCCGAGTCGGGTACATTGATGTGGTCGGGGGAAAATCCGAATAAAAGTGAGAAAATGCTCTCATGAGGGGCCGAAATTTCATTTTGAAACATTCCATTGAAAGAACTAATGGATGACTTAAACATGAAAACCATTTTGTGATCCATCGAACGTTAAATTACTGTCCCAGCAACTCGACTATTTTCATCTTTTGAAAACTTTTTATGGCCTACACCGCGGAAATGAAAAGCTACTTGTATAACAAAGTACCCTCAGGTGTACAGCGAGCTTTCTTTTTAGAGCCCTCGAATTTAGTACATTGTTATTACATGATTTCTAAAGAAGCTCTTAAGAAAATGAAGTGGAAGGAGCAATGTTAGGAGATGGAGAGTTGACTGAGCCATGGTGAAATGAGCATACAGTACAAGATGATGGTTGGTGGGTGTCAGGATTTTAGAAAGGAATATCTATTTATGCTTTTAGATAAATAATGGGGAAAATATTAATTGAAGGGGAGAAGCTACTGAAAAAAATGAAAATAATATGTGGAGGAACTAACTACGAGGGTAATCCCAGAAGTACCTCACCCAACAAAGAAGACACACAAATTTTGGAAAAAAATGTATTTATATTTCAACATAATCTCCTTTCAGCTCTATACACTTTCCCCAGCGATAATCATTACCCTTTTTCATAAGAACTGTCTGGCTCCTTAAAATAGTCGTTAACTGCCTACATCACTTCTTCACGGTTGGAAAATCTTTGACCACCGAGCCATTTTTCCAGTTTGCGAACAGAAAATAATCCAAGGGGGCTAAATCTGGCAAATAGGGTGCATGAGGTAGCAATTCAAACTTTAATTCATGAATATTGGCCATTGCAATAACAGATTTATGAGTTGCTGCATTGTCTTGATGAAACAACAGTTCCTTCTTAGCCAATTGCTGTCGATTTTGCTTGATTTCTTCGCACAAACATTACAATAAGGTTTTATAATACTCGCCTTTGATAGTTTTTCCTTTTTCAAGATAATCAATGAAAATTATCTCATGCACATCCCAAAAATCTGACACCATGACCTTGCCTGCAGATGAAACTGTCTTCGCCTTTTTTGGAGCTGGTTCTCCCTTTTGAATTCATTGTTTTGATTGTTCTTTTGTGTCGTGAGTGAAGTAATGGACCCATATTCCACCCATGGTTATGAAACGGCGATAATATTTTGCTTTGTTGCTGTGAAACTTTGCTAAACACTTGACTGAAGCATCTTCACGACACTGGTTTTGCTTAAGTGTAAGCAATGTGGCACCCATCTTGCACACAGCTTTCTCATGTCCAAATTTTCAGTTAAAATACGATGTACCACAGTTTTTGAAATGCCTACTATGGATACTAACTTGTGCACTTTCAGTCGACGATTACCCAGTATCACTTTGTGGATTTTCTTCGCCATTTATGGATTTGTCACCTCATTTGGTTGACCAATGCAATGCTCGTATAAGTGGCTCATACAGCCTTGCTTAAACTTTGCTACCCAATAAAAAGAGACGTTTCAGGTGTGATATGGTGGAATATCCTGATTAATAAAAATTGGCACTTTTCCACAAAATAAAATTTTTAATATGACCAGTTTCGATGTAACTACATCATCTTCTGGTGACAGTCATTACTCAGTGTCTAGTATATATGCTGAAAAGTTAGTAAGGGGGGGTTAGGTGTGTAGTGGAAAATGGAGGATGGAGGGAGGGGAGGTGGAAGGATGCGTGGGTGACGAGGTGCGGGGGAGGAGAAAGGGGTGGGGAACACAAACAAGTCCGGAGAAAACCTCGTGGCTGGATGGAGTGGGTGTTTTGTTGATCCCTGGGAGCTGTGCCATAGTCGTCCTAGGGCCGTGGAGAAAGGAGATGAGATCTGGGTTTACCCCAGTCGATGACTGGGCGCAAAGTATCGAAGCACAAAGAGGTGTGTGAAAAGGGGTTAAGATTTGGGATCACTGTCTATTATGGTTCCAAGGGGGGAATGGTGGGAAAGCCCTAGCGAGGGTTTAGGGAGGGGTGGAGTATGGATACACTTGCAATGTCACGAGAGGGTGGGAGTTGTCCCACAGCGTTGAGCCTTCCCACATCATCCGTGAAGTAAGACGTTGAGGGAACACAAGGCTTCCCGCCATCTTCGGGAAAACATGGTCAGCGCTTCACCCAATGCTAAGCTGGTATCATTTGATGTGTGCAGTCTCTTCACTTCCATTCCTACGTATGATACGTTAATTTACGCTCGCAGTATACTAATTAATGCCAATGTGGACCAAAACCTCATTCAAGAATTAAGTTCACTTCTCAAAATTTGCGTAGACCAAAATTATTTTTTTTAATTCTGTGGTTCCTACTATAAACAAAAGGACTGGCTGGCAATGGGGTCACCTGTTTCCCCGCTCCTCGCCAAAATTTTCATGGATAATTTGGAGGACAAGATCCTAAGTGAAAATAAATTCAAAAATAATGTTTTATATTGGTATAGATATATTTCGATGACATCTTATGCTGTTGGACAGGCAGTAAAAGACAGCTAGACATATTCTTGCAATTCATCAACTCCATTCATCCATTGATAACTTTCACCATGGATTCGGGAGTGGGCAATAAAATCAATTTCTTGGATCTAACAATTGAAATCATAGATAACACACATACATTTTCAATATTTAGGAAACCCACGTACACAGATCAAGTGATACCCTCCGACTCCTGCCTCCCCATAGCCCACAAACTAGCCAGCTTCTATTCCATGATTCATAGACTAATCAGTATCCCCTTGACCACACCCAACTTTGAACGAGAGGTCAATAGAATAAAACACATAGCCCTTAAAAACGGTTACCAGCTCAACTTAAAAGATAATTTATTAAAGAACAAACTGAAGAAACAGGCCCTAAAGTTAAATGTTTCCCTTGCAGTCACTACTGTTCCAGAGCGAAAGTGGTGCAAACTCCCTTTTCATAACTTCTTGTCATACAAAATCGCCAATAGGTTTCCTAAAGATAATTTTTGCATTTCTTTTTATACCCCCAATACCCTGTACAAAGCCTTATACTCTAACAAAGACCCTATACATTGCAGTAACTTAAGTGGTGTACAGGTATATGAAATCCGGTGTGAGTGTGGAGCTAACTTACATTGGCCAGACTGGCAGGAGCTGTTCAACATGCATCAGTGAACACAGGAAAGGTTATATCACAGGTCATATGAATTCTTTATTTGCCCAACATCATTGCAATTGATGCCCTTGGTCTCTGCCCATAATTGGCAATGCGTGGGCGCTGAAACATGCGGGTCTGAATTTATTTGGTAAGTTTAACCTAGCATTGAATCGTCTTTCTTCTAGTGATTCCCACCTTAACTCAGAAGCATTTCTGGAGTTAGGGTGGGTTTTTCGTTTTTTCAAAATGCTTTTCAGAAAAATGGGCTGCCCTACATTATTTTCCTGTGAATTTTTAGAGAAATGTGTGCCATACTCACATGCTGAATGTGTATTGTGATTGCTTAAAAAATAACTAACGTTGTATCTTTATAATTATTCTTGTCATTCCTACTGTACTCCTAAGCCTTAAAAAAATGTACACAAAATATCCTTAAACTCCATATTACAATAACTAAATGTGTAGCTTGGAATACTTTGTATCTTCCTTATTTCCATCCAAAACGCTTTTTCTCCCTTCTTCTATCCACCTTGCTTTCCCAACATTCTCCCCTCTACAGCATATAGATTTAAGCTGTAGTTTTCCACGAAAGATAAGGGATCGAAATAACATTGTCCGACCGTGGTAAGGGTCATTTCCGGGTCAAAATTAGTCTGGTGTGTATTCACTCCCTGCCACACACCTTATCGGAAACTTTAAGGGTACTAAAATATCGAAAATAACCATTCTCAATTTCCCGAATGAGGCTTTTTTCACTCGGATCCCATACACTGCATACATAATCTAAATGAGGACTTAAAAGAGCGTGGTCCTACAAACAATGTGTCTAATGAATCCTATTTTTGTAATTGCTTGCCGGCAGATTTAACGTAAGTGGGTACCCGGACTTAAGTCGTTAGTTATTGTAACACGTAGATATTTTATCGTATAAACGATTTCTAGTACGGTTCCAGCCACTTGTAAACAAGTCATGTTGTTTTTGTAAAGAAATTTAGCACCGAATATTTGTTATGGTTACGACCCTTGTTTCCCTTTTTTTCCCTTCCTCTCCCAAATATCCTCTCTTATCACCTGCCCTTCCCACCTGGTGCTTACCCATCTTTTCGGTGGATTTCGCGAGGTATTGACTTTTCGATGTCCTGACTTTTAAATTGAATGTATTCAATATTTCCATAGTGACTTTGATTTCGTAATAGTATGATTCCTTATTTAAATACACAAGGAACGTAGCTACGGTCGTGAATCAATGTAAACAAAAAATACCAGGACCATAAACTTGAATGGCACTAAGTAATAAGACAGAAAAACACACACACACACAAACCAAAACAAATAATAATAAAATAATAATAATAAAATAAATAAAAAATAAAACAAACTTACAACCACCCCATTCCTAGGATGTGTTACGAAATAACTTTCACTCTCGTGAATCACATTCACACACACACTCAAGGTTTGCAAGGATCCCTCCTATGTCAGTGATCGGCCAATCACACAAATAAATGAAAATTATAAAAGGATTTAAAGAAACAAAAACAACTTGAATATGTGAATACACAGTCACTCAATCACTCAGGTGTGCTCGAAAACAAGGACCTTTGTGATTCACAAATACTCACATGTTCAGGGTTTACAAGGATTCCTCCTATGGCAGGGACCCGTCAATCACACAAGCAAAATTAAGGAACTAAAATCGCGGGTAGTTAAGTGCCCAAGAAAACCTGACACCAGGTGTTTCGCCTGCAAAGCAGGCCTCTTCAGAGAAGATTCTTTTCTGAAGAATGTCCATTGGAAGTGAATTCCTCTGAATTGTTTGAGAAAATCCATGATTTGGTTACAAGTGATCGAAGAATAAAAGTTTGCAAAATGGTTGAGGCCACAGGCATATCACAAGGTACAGCAATTTCAATTTTGAGTAAAATAATTGGGGGTGTAAAACATCTCAACAAGATGAGTACCATCTTTGCTTTCAGCAGAGAATAAACGTAAACCTGTGGTTGATTCTGAGGCTGCTTTTGCCCTTTCCCATCCCAATTCTGATGAGTTGCTGTCTCCATGAATAACTGTGGACAAAACAGGGATACTCTGTTACAATCCACAGGCAAAGGAGCAGTCAAAATAGTGGGTTTCTAAAGGTGATCCAGCAACTAAGAAGGCAAAGATGGTAAAATTGACAGACAAGTTAATGGTCACAGTTTTTGGGAAGCATGCAGAATCATCTACATTGATTACTTGCAGAAAAGAAAAGCAATAAATGGAGATTTATTGAGTAAGGAAATCATGAAAAGAAGGTCTCCTTTGCCAAAGAAAAAATTCTCTTCCATCAGGACAATGCTTGGATGCATGCTTGCAGTTTCCATGGCAAATATTATGCAATTAAAATTTGAATTATTATTATATCCACAGTATTCACAAGATTTGGCCCCCATTGACTTTCTTTATTTCTAAAATATTATGATGGAAAATACTTCGAACAAACAATTCATGTCAAACAAGGAGGTCATTGCCAACACAGATGCCTACTTTGAGGACCTTCTGGATTCCTGCATTTTGGATGGCTAAAAAAGTTAGAGATGTCCTGGGAAAAGTGTATTGAGCTAAAAGGATATGTTTGAAAGTTAAACAAAAAATTAATCTAAGTGATTTGTTTTCAAAGGGCTCATTGAAGGATCCACATTAGTTGTTGAGTTCCAACTAGATCCTACCTTTTTTCAGAAGATCCCCAGTAATAATGAGTAGGTGTGTGAGTGGAGTAATCAATGCCTAAATGCTATGCTTCTCTATCCTCCATCCACTCCACAGCTCATCATCAGCCAACAAAGTTTCTCTACTTGAGGAGCAGGGTTCTAGAGTGATATATTGGTGTGTATTGATGTGATATATTGGTGACCAGCCTGGTGAAGAAAGAGGAAGACTGGTAGTTTGGGCATATGAGGCATCACAGCCTGTTGCATGGTCCTGAAGTAGATACATACGATCATGCTCTTATCTTTGAATTCTAAGTTTATTAACTTGTATTTTCAGGTGTCAGTGAAAATAGTGATAAAAATCCTGATGGTGTGGATAACTCAAGAGAGGAACTGGACAATGTGTATTTTCTGGTGCTGGATCCTCAATACCATCCCATTACTCCAGACAGAACGTGTGAAGAGTCTGTGAAAATATTTGAGCAGCACAAACAGGTTAGAATTAATTTAGCTTAGTACTACATCCATGCATCCTCAAATGAAAACAAAAATTATTAAATAAAGTTTATCAGAGTCATGACTAAAAACAGATGTCTATCCCTCTTCAGGAGGCTGTAGTAATCATTGGTGCCACCTTGTGTCAAAACATGTAGTCATATTTCTTTGTATCCTCCAATCCCAGCTCTTGCTGCCACTGTCCAACTCTCCAAGTTAAAGTTAGCACCCTGGAAAATGGCTTTTGCTTTGCCTTGCCCCCAAAACCTTTTCCTGTCGTAAAACTTTCTTTATTCATGCGTTGAAACCTATAATGCAGGGAATTTTCTTTCTTTAGCCATGTGGTATGGAATAACCAAACTCATTTATTTTGAATTTTTGATGAATGGTCTTTCATTTCCACCATCTCTTCACAATTTGCACTTCTCGTATTTGGTGCATACTTCTTCAATTTATGGATGCCAACTGATTGCTTTATTCTTATCCTAAAAAAAACTTCATTCAGCAAATATTGAATATAAACTGATTGACACAGTTTTCACAGTTCTCACAGTTTTATTTGTTATATTCCCATTTATTCATTTTAATAGACATCACACATAGGAATGAATGTTATCATAAATAACTTAAACCTGGTTAAATAAGTCAAAAATAAGCAAATAATAACAATTTATCTTCAGAGAAATCACTTGTTTTTAACATTTAGTAGAATGGTTGTATCATTTTCTGATGTAAGGGGTGTGTTAAAAATATAATGAGAATTTTAATTTTTTGGACAATATTATTTATTTATTGTTATACATTGATATTGTCACCTTCAAAGTAGTCCCCAGTGGAGATTATGCACTTGTGTCAGCGCTTCTTCCAATCCCCGAAACACTTGTCAAACTCGATCTTTGAGATAGCCTTTAATTCTTTCAGCGATGTGCTTTTAATGTCATCTACGGCTGTAAAACAACTGTCCTTCAAGGTTCTCTTAATTTTTGGAAATAGGAAAAATTCACACGGAGCCATATCTGGCGAATATGGAGGCTGGGGCTATGTTACAGTATTGTTTTTGGCCAAAAATTCACGAACAAGCAATGAAGTGTGAGCTGGTGAATTATCGTCGTGCAAAAGCCATGAATTGTTTTTCCACAGATCCGGGTGATTTTTTCGGATTGCATCACGCAAACGACGTTGAACTTGTGGGTAGTACTTCTTGTTTACCGTTTGACCTGGCAGCAGGAATTCATGATGAACTATGCCATTAAAATCGAAGAACACAAGTGAGCATAACCATCTTGTTCAACTGCACTTGTCAAGCCGTTTTTGGTCTTGGCGAGCCAGAATGCCTCCACTGGGATGATTGAGCCTTAGTTTCAACGTAATATCCACAAACCCATGTTTCATCACTTGTTATAATATGTTCCAGTAATTCTGCATCTTCGTTTACTTCATTTAGTGACTCCTGAGCAACTTCCATTCGCAGCTGTTTTTGTTCAAAATTCACAATTTTTGGAACGAATTTTGCTGCCATGCATTTCATACCCAAAAAACTGGAAAAACTGTCATGACATGATCCAATCGATATGCCAGCATCATCAGCGACCTCTCTAATTGTGAGCGATCGTTCATAATCATTTCTTTCACTTTTTCCAAGTTTTCATCGATTGTTGATGTGCTGGGGCATCCAGGGCATTCGTCATCTTCAAGGTCTTCACGGCCTTCTTGGAAACGCTTATACCACTTGTAAACTCTTGATTTACTCATAGCAGACTCACAATAGGCCTTTGTTAACATTTCTCATACTTTGTTACACTTTATTTAATTTTTTACGTAAAATTTGATACAAATTCTTTGACCCATTTCTTTTAATAAACGAAAATTTCCTAGCTCATAAAACATCTCTAACCTTGGTGGCTGTCACAGACAAACTCCACAATGAAAACAGCTGAAAGTTTTATCATACTCCAGGGGCATATGTACCAACATAATAAAAAAAAGTTTGACAATCGGACTCTCCAAGCCCGGGAAATGAAAAAATTCTCGTTATGTTTTGAACGCACCTCATATAGCATTCTTGAATGAGGTGTTGTTTGTCATCCCACTGTAAATCAAAGGGTGTGCATGTAAATACTCAGCTAGAGGGATCGGTGCTATAATCAGAACCCATTTTCTACTTCATCGTTAGTTATTCAGAAGCGGCATTATCATCATCATTAAAATTTGTGGAGAATGCACCCCTGGGTCTCAATCAGACATGATTGCCATCATGTCTGATTGCCATCACAATACTATAGAGACTCAGGAGGGAGTATAAGGGTCCACTACTGCACAATGGGATAGGTGTGCGGGGTTATTGGCCTAGCAGACAAAGGGAGCCCATATGCCCTGCTCCAAGTGCATCTGCCTTTGCCCTGCCGGCCAGGATGTACTTGGTGTTTAATGTTTACTTGATATTTTATTTAATATTTATCCTCAGTTGAATCAGTGGTTTAGTGGCAATATCTGTGATGGTAGAGGCAAAATGTGCGTAATAAATACACATTTCTGGGATTTACTAGCAAGCATTTATGTTTTGAGGAATGGGAAACCAACTAATGATTGTGTTCAGATAGCCTATTCAAAAATTTGTCCCAGTTGCCTGGTTTCTTTTGTTCCTAATTAGATGTTTCCCTAATTCACCATTACATTAGCTTCTATAGACTGCCCTTAAATTTCTGAACAGGGTGATATTCATAAGTTTCACTGAAGACAGTTTCATTATCCATTTCCCTTTCTATCGCATCACATTTTTTTCTTCCGAGAAAGCTCGTCCAAAATTTTTTAATATTTTCAGATGTTATTGAAATGTTTTCTGTGAACCTAATTTTGGCCCATTGAATCCAATCCCCCCAAATTATCAAATGTTTTCTTCCAGGAATGCTTGCAACTGTTTCCTTGAATTGATTATATACTCTATTCCTTCCTCCCTATGATTACTTGTTGCCATGTAAACCTGAATAAGTACCAAGTTGATTGACTCAAATTCTACTTCTTCTAATACAAGGTCTGTCCTGAAAGTAGTAAGACTTATTTTTCCTGGATAGGCGGGCAGATGGGTGGGGGTTACTCTGGCTGGGTTCGAGGGAGGGGAGTCTCAGGAATGGCCGGAGGCCGGTGGCAGTTGGCTCCCAGCCTTTGTGTAGTGTGGATCGTTTGTTTGTGAAACCTCTATGATGTGACCTCGAACTTCATCATGAACAGCAATATTCTCTGTTACTGGAACAGTGCTATGCCATCAAATTTTGCCTGAAACTGGGTTAACTGGGAAAGAGACTCATGGCATCCTCAAGGCAGCGTATGGTGATAATGCCATGGGTGGATCGAGTGTTTTTGAGTGGCACATGCTGTTTTGTGAGGGTAGAGAAAATGTTGAACATGCCAAACGTTCAGAAACCCTTTGACCTCAAAAAGTGACGAAAATCTTGCAGAGTGAAGGCTTGGTTGGACAGGGATTGCAGATGAGGTGTTTGCATGATTTCTGATGAACTAGGCATCCCTAAAAGTATTGTGCATCAAATTGTGGCCGAAAACATGAACATGAGAATGGTATGTGTCAAGTTGGTGCTGTGAGTGAACAAAAGGCATCAAGAGCATCTCGACCATGTGCGTGAGAGTCCAAATTTTTTAGACAGTGCCCCACCACACTTCATCCTGTTCCCCCACCTCAAATCCATCCTGAAAGGGCATCACCATGGCTCGGTGGTGGCATTAAAACTGACCATGACGAGGGAGTTTAGCAGAATTCTGCATGTTGCCTTCCAGAAGGTGTGCAAGGTGTGGAAAACCCACTGGCAGTGGTGTGTTGACATACAAGGGTGCTGCTTTGAAGACTTTTGAGTGAATGTACCAATTCTGGCAATTAATTATTTTTAGTCGACTCCTACTGCTTTTCGGACATACCTTGTATTTCTATCACTTTTTTTGCCATACTATTGCCACCCCTGGCTGCCACTTACTTACACCTCCATTTACTCTATTACTTTACTACCTTGAACAAAAAGTTCCCGGAATAACCACCGTGTGGCGCTCCCATCGTTCCGATTTGAGTTCTGTTTTTTTTGTTAATTTGGTACATCTGTTGTTGATATTCCCTTTAAATCTTAGTGTCATAACTTGACATTTGCAAAAGTTACATAGCCAAGAGTACATCTATCTCTGTGTGTGTTGGTGATTTTTTACAATTGCAGAAATGGATTTAAATTTGCAACAACGAACTTGTATTAAATTTTGCGTAAAAAATGGATTTATTGGCGCACGGACGTTGGAAATGTTGGAAAAGTGTTTCGGCAACGATTCTCTAAAAAAAACGGTCATTTACCAGTGGCACGAGCGGTTCAGAAGTGGTCATGAGTCAATCGAAGATGATGAATGCAGTGGCAGACCATCGACATCGAAAGTCGGTGAAAAAATTGATAAAGTAAAAGAAATGTTGGTCAATAACCGCAAATTAACCATCAGAGAAATAGCGGAGGACTTGAACATTGCCTATGGATCCGCCCAAGACATTGTGGTTAATGATTTGGGTTTCCGTCGTGTAGCAGCAAAGTTGGTGCCAAAAGACCTCAATTTCATGCAAAAAAGAGACCGTGTTGACGTCGCAAAAGACATGATTTGTGAGGCTGAATCCGATCCCACATTCATCAAAAGGATCATTACTGGAGACGAGACGTGGGTTTATGAGTACGACACGCAATCCAGACATCAGGCAAGTGAATGGCGTTCACCAAATGAGCCGAGACCAAAAAAACCACGTCGTTTTCAGTCAAAAAAGAAGGCAATGCTGACGGTTTTCATGGATTACAACGGTGTAGTGCATCATGAATTTTTGCCAGAATGCCAGACAGTAAACAAAGAGTATTATTTGGGCGTTATGAGACGTTTGCGTGAAGCAATTCACCGAAAGAGACCAGAAATCATCGCACAGTGCGTCGAGACCGTCGCACAGTGCTATCATTATTTGTAATTTTTTGATGAAAAATGCAACAAATACCATCCAACAGCCACCGAATTCACCTGATTTGGCTCCCTGTGACTTCTTTCTGTTCAATCGAGTTAAAAAACCATTACGGGGAACGCGTTTTAGCAGCCGAGAGGAAGTAATGGAAAAATCGCAGGAAGCACTGATGAACATACCGAAAACCGAATATAAAAAATGTTTCGAGGATTGGATCAAGCGCTGGCATAAGTGTGTTGCAGTCGATGGGGATTACTTTGAAGGGGACAATATAGATTTAGATGAATAAACTTGTATTTTTAATTTTCTGAATAAATTCCGGGAACTTTTTGATCAAGGTAGTATACCTTTCATTCCATCTCACCTTGCACAGCTTACAATATATCTAATCCTTTCTCTATCCCCCAGTTTATATTTTTTCATTTTCCTGACCTCAAAATTGTGCTAACATTCCAAGTCCCTATTCCAGCTGATTTGTTCCTTTTCTACATCTTCACTGCTAATGCTGTGAATCCCTCTTTGCCAGTATTTCATGTGATAGTCACCATGGCCCTCCCATGGAACAACCTTGAAGTGGTGGAAGGGCTTGTGCATTCTGATGACCCCTAGAGCTGTGCCGGTGGTAATAATAATAATTGCTCCTGGTAGGGTCACCCATGCCAGATAGGTCAAAGGTTAGGAGCCAGACAAAAGGTAGTCCACGCAGCATCTGTTCCTCAGTGAAGCGTGAGTCCACTATACTATACCGGTTAAGTTGTTTACCTGAGGAGAATGAACTTGTGAAGTGCCCTCCTAAATGTTATTGTGGATAGAGAGTTTTTCATGTCATCTGGAAGAGAGTTCCACAGACGACATGCTGTAACATGAAATGATTTATGATAGATTTTGATGCGATGTTGTGGGACAAGAAGTTTATTGTTACCCCTAGTATTCCTGTTGTGGATTGAGCTGATAGGGAGGAAATTTTTGTATAAATATTTAGGTGTGTGATTTGAGAATAACCTGGAAAAAATT